>WOGO01002172.1:0-16342 GCA_015342085.1 Leptinotarsa defecta | reverse complement strand
ACAAATTAATTGAATATTTTACACCATTCACATAATTTTATCTAAATAAAATTACGTCCACTGTGAATTTGATTGTTTGTGAGATTATCAATTAAAAAATCTTGGTAACTGTAATAGCATCTTTCTAAAAGCATAGTTTTAAAATAGTCATGAAATACTTTGTCACTTGTGATTTTTTTAATTACATTTGGCAGCTTATTGAAGCACGTAATGGCATTATACTGAGGGGATTTTTATAGCTTGTCAAAAGATGCTGTGGGATTTTTAGAAGATCACCGTTTTTTGTATTATGACTGTGTACTGGATGAAATGGGCCGCCAGCTATCCCAGAAATCCATATTAAAGATTAGCCTTATGATACGTTTCTGTGGTATAAAGACTCTGGAAAAATCCCTTGCCATGTCCCAAGCCATGATATTCCAATTTATATGCGGGTAGGCCATGGCATAATATATATTGAGTAAGCCAGCTTCACCCAAACAGGATTTCATCTGTTTTATGGCATAATATGCTCTATTTAACTCAGCACATATATAGTCCACCTGCCTATTCCAATTTAGATTGGCGTCTAGATAGGTCTCTAAAAATTTTATTTCTTCAGAAGTTTTAATATCATAGCTAGAGCATCGACCAATTGGAATATTTCTTCTGAAGTGGACGTTAACACTGATCGATATAGAAGTATTTAGAATAAATTTATATTTTTGGCACCAGGTACTGAACTGATCAATAATGTGTTCAAATTTGCTGATGAATTGCTCAGCATTACTGCCTGCTATAGTTATCGTTGTATCATCAGCAAACGTTGTGACGTAGCCTCCCTTTATATGTTGAGGAAGATCATTGGCATAGAGAAGAAACAGTAGAGGTCCTAGAACAGAGCCCTGTGGTACCCCGAGTTTTACCGTCTTTGACTCAGATGTCGCTCCATTACAAAATACAACCATTTTTCTGTTTGTCATATAGGATTGTATTCAATTTATTATATTTCGTAGAAACCCATCACTTCTTGTTCAGCAACATATGCCACGAAGGAACTATCAGGTATACTCGTCAACTTCTTGTGTTGATTTGGTTGCTAGTGCGATGGATGATTTGTATGAGAAAAATCAATATAGATTTCAGAAATAAAGTGTGGTTTTTGTAGCATACTTCCGTTAATAACGAGTGGAATATTTCTAATGTTCTTCGGTCCATCATTTAGTTCGTTAATACCATTCCAAGCGGCTTTTTTCATGTTCGGTGAGAAATATTTTATGTTTGAGAATGAAATTGACTTTCAGTCGATTTTATGAGGTCGTTATGTGGATTTTCTGCCGCTTTATGGTGTTGGTGTTGGTGAGTGTCTGATGGGTTTGAATGTGATCCTGCTCCTAAAATTCTGAAACGGCTTTGCCGTGAATACACCACCTAAGATCTCTCTTTCACCGGAAACGGAAAGCTGCGAATCCGCACGACAACGCACGCAACGATCCAAACACATGGATCGGTAGGAGACCGCGTCAACTTGGCGAGTATCGTTCGTCAGTTTTCGTCCGACTAGATGCAAATTGTGAACCGATCCCGTTCTGCTGGGATTCGAATGCGATCTAGGGTGAAAATAGTTACAATAATGTATTGACATGTATCTTTTCTCATTTGAAAATGAGAAAAGTGGTGGTTATCGTCGATTTCAAGATCATGCCATGAATGAGAAAATTCACCGAACTCCTTTAATTTTGCGTAAATGGGATTCACTCACATTACCGCTTTCGTCAATATCGTCTGTGCCTGATTAGACGATGAATCAAAAGTGATAATTCCGAAGCGGAAAATTCTTTATCAGAATAATTGAAAACCCCGGTCCAAAGAACCAACTCACCTACTACGAATCCGGACGAATACCGAGCAATGGACCATGTGCATGCACGATTTCGTACGAACGGCATTCGCACGAATTCGTTGCTTCACAGTTCTCAGCTTTCCGTTCCCAGTGGACGAGAGGCCTAATGATACCAACACTAAGTTTTTGAATGAAATTAGGAATTGCCAATTGAATTTCTATATTGCAGAAATTACACAACAACAATGGTTGCACAATATTTCTATTTTGTGCTCTATTGATTGATTACCACTATTGTTTACTGTTCTAGGATAGTGAAGATGTGTAGATAAAACAATACATGTTAGGTATGTTAAGTATCCATGAAGTTTAGTGTATTATAATCGACGATTGGGAAATTGGATGTTCACTTCCTCTGTTTTTTTTTAAATTTCGACATGATTGCGAACATTGAATATGGTTTACAGCACCTCTTTAGTTCAACATCTTTGTTAATGACATCACATCATTTTTATAAAATTCAAATTTCCTGATGTTCGCAGATGTCCTTAAAATTTTCAGGCCAACAGATTCATTGGACGTTACTTTGTTATAAAGTGATTTAAATAGCTTGGAAGGGTGGTTTGATAAAAACAATTTACACATCAACATTGACGTGGAAACAAAGGAAACATCTTTCTATTATTCCATATATGAACGAGTCAAATATAGTTTTTTCTACTTCCGAAATGAGAAAAATATCAAAAAGTTATCAAAACATTTCCAACACTTATTCCATCAGTATCATTACTACCGAAAAGTCCTAGGCCTCAAAAAGAAAACGCTTTTCTGTACAAACCTGGCTTTGTCCGTCAACATAATCTCCATCAAGAGCCATTCCATCATTACAGCGCCCCTCTAACATTCAAATACTACTTTTGTAGCGACGTTTCTTACCGGTGAGTATTTTTTTGAGGTTTTCGTAAAGCCCGTAGTCGCTGGGAGACAAATCTGGCAAATACTGTGGATGTGAGAGCAATTTGAGGCTCAATTCATGTAGTTTCACTATCGTTCTGATTGACTTGTGACTTGATGAAACAATATTTTAATCTTTGCCATATGCGGTCATTTTTTTATATTTCGGCCTTCAACCGCTTCAGTAACGCTATATAATATTATTTGTTGGTGATATTTCTTTTCTCGAACTAGTCGATGAATAGTACACCACGCTTTCAAAACACCGACACCATAAACTTTCCAGTCGAATATTGTGCTCTCGGGCTTATGGAACGGGGTTCACCAGTTATTCTCCATTGAGAAGACGATCGTTTCGATCCCAGAGTGAAGTGATGGATCCATGTTGCATTCATTGTCACATAACGACGCAAAAACACAATCTTCCTTATCAACTTGTTTTGCAATCTCTTCAGAATGGAGATATCAGACGAAGCCGCTTATCCCCGGATGCATGAAGTATACATGATGACAGGCTTGAACATCGTTTTGTAGATCTTAGTTTGTTCTTTAGGCTCAGTTTGGATCGTCTATTGAGGGTACAGACATGTGATCCGACCATCGATCTTTGCCTTCACGGTTATGATGTGCGGGTTTCAGGTGAGCCTGCGCTTGCCAGTCGATCTCTCTTCCACTTTTCTGGCCGAAGAAGTTATCGTTCTTTCCATAGTTATCGCCTGAGTCTTGTCCGGGTTCACACGGATCTTCCATTCGAGGTACCAGCGCTCGAAGTCATCCAATGCACGTTGCATGTTGACGATCCCGAGCTCCCGACTCATGGAAGACGAAAGGAGAACCGTGTTGTTGGCGTAGAGAGATATTTTTACACGCTCAGAGCTCGGAAGTCACTGGTGTAGAGAGAGTACAGCTTGGGAGAGAGCACGGCCCCCTGTGGTACTCCAGCGAGGATCTCTCTGTTATCAAACAGAGATCCCTCTACTCTAACCTGAAATGTTCTGTCTTTCAGGAAAGACCCAATCCACAGGATCAGGCCCCGAGACAGGTCGAACGCGACTATTTTATGCAGAAGACCTTCGTGTCATACGCGGTCGAAGGCGTTCGAGATGTCTAATAAAATGACATGAACCAGACTAAGTACCTGTAGCTTAGTGGAGTGTTCTTTCCTGAAGCCACAAACTCATGAGTAGAATATCATGAAACTTCAAGGTTTTGAGGCAGTACTAACTGAAAAGACGGTGAATGCAAAAAGACTAGTACCATCTATGTGTAAGGTCCGAACCCATGCAGAATGAATATGCAATTGAGAATCAACACTGACCTGTAAATTGACCAAGCATGAAGATCTTCACTGGCAGTTCCTCCAGAAAAAGCTCGAGAGTCAGGATTAGAGGGAACTGAGTATTTCCTCTCCATTTCGAAGCCCTGCGAGCCTCCCCCTTGCGAGGGAGTGCGACTCCGCACCATTGCTCACAGCTATCTTCTTTCTGTAAAAGAAATATATCGATGTCTTGAAAATCACTGACTGTTTTCAAAATTGAGATTTTAAAAATTGGCTATCAAATCAATTTTGATTATTTTTTTCAACGCATGAAAATGATTAACAGTTTTGGGGTTATATAGCTTATAAAAATTAAATGGACTAGATATGTTGAACTGAATGAAGTGAACATGAATCGGTGTCTATAATAATTTCAGTTAACCAGTATATGTCCTTAGAACAACATGCTCAATCAACAAGTAGGAAACACAGGAAATAACCTCAGAGGTCCATTCTTGGTCCATTCTTTCATATATGAATGATCTGACGTCCTTGAATATGAAGAAAAAGTTATTCGCCGACGATACCACAATACCATGGCACAGTGAAAATACGCCACATCTTCAAATATCAGGATTATCAAGTAAGGATGCAGATAACTTTCCAATTTCTACCAATGAAAGTAGTATCGAGAATGAATTGAGCACTGAATTCTGGGATATTATCATAGATAACGACTTGAGATTTGAAAACCACATCAGAGCGCTCTCTTAAAATCTTTCTTTGGGTAGTTATGCGGTAAGAATAACTTCTAAAGAAATGGGATACTCTGCAGCTAAATCTGTTTACTATTCACTGTAAAACTCACACTTGGGATATGGAATTCCAATCTGGGGACTATATTCTAGAACCCATATGAATTCTGTGTTTGTACTCCAAAAAAGAGCGATACAATATCTCTTCAAAATGAAACAAGACCACTGTAGGCCTATATTCATCATAAATAATATTTTGACAGTGGATGCCACTTTCATATTGAAAACGGCTCGTTTGGTAAACAAGTATGAAGATGAATTTCCTTGGCTTCCCTCTAACCACTCTACTCGTCAGACTGACTATTTCAGACTACCTATACCCACCTCCCACTCACTAAAAGCTCAGTAATTTTCAATGACCTAAAAATATTGAAGCACCTTCCAAAATACGTAAAATGTATAGAAAGCTCCTTCAAATTTAGAAAGTCAAAGTTACATTTTCTGATAGATCCTCTTGATTGATATACTGATAGATCCTAAGTTGATGTAAGTTGCCAAACTAAATCATAAGTTCATTCAGAATCTGCGATAACACACCAATTTCACGTTTTGTGTAATTTTTCTCATGATTTTTATATTTCTATTTCTTATCGCCACATTCTAGACATGTGGACACTTTTGTTATTGTGGTAAACATCTTTTTTAGAAAATTTTCATATGTATATGTGTGTGTATATTTACCTATAAATATTTTTATAGGTTTTCAATTATATTGACTTAGTATATGCTTGTATACATTACTTTCTATACATTTATAATTAACTCTTATATCGGATTTAACAACTTCTTAATCAATGTATCATCAACGAAGAGCAGAACTACAGAAACGCTACTGCAACGCATTGCCAGAGGCTAAGAAAAGATATGATTTGATGATGAAAGCAAATAATAAATCAAAAACTGTATGGTAAATTATTAATAATTTGAAAGGACGTTGTAAAAACAATATACCCATCAACATTCACGATGATATTGGTAAACAGATGTCTGCCTCGGAAATGGCTGAGCAGTTTAACATCCATTTCACTAGAGAACCATGTTCGGTAAATCAGCATGACCTGGATTATCTATAGTTGAATAAGCCATTGTCAAAAAAATCGTTTTTCTCAAAGCCAGTTACACCTGTAGATGCTAAAATCTTGATTGGTAATTTCAAATCATCCAACTCAAGAAGTGGATTTGATGAAATATCAAATAACCTAGTTATTGAAAAAATCGTATGCAGGCTTATGTGAACCATTGGCTTTTCTCATCATTCTTTGTTATTCTGAAGGAATTTTCTCAGAATGCTTGAAGTTAGCTGTGGTTCTGCCATTATACAAAAAAAGTGATTCTGATGACTTTTCCAATTATAGAGCCATCAATTTATTATCAAGTATCTCTAAACTCATTGAAATGGACATCGCTAATCAACTCTCATCATTCTTGTGGAGTCAAAGACTGTTATCCAGAAATCAACATGGATTTGGTAAAAATATGAGCACAGAATCTGCTCTGTGTGATTTTCAAAAATGTCTTGTAGAGAATATTGATAAAGAAAAATATGTTCTGGGTCTTTTCATTGACTTTTCAAGAGCTTTCGACTTAGTCAATCAATGTAGTAAGTTAGAATTGTATGGAGTTAGGAGGATACCCCTAACTCCATACATACCCTGCCATTCAATCATAATTAAATGGCAGGAGTCAGGTTGTTAGACTGAATGGAGTTCTGAGTTGCCGTGAAATAAATCGAGGTGTACCTCAAGGAGCTGTGTTGGGACCTTTATTGTTCAATATATTCGTAAATGAAAATTATCCGTCTGATGGAAAGAAACCACGATATGAAAATAGTGTGTTATGCAGACGATACCAATTTACTAACTTTTGAAAAAAATGTAGACATGCTACTGAGTGAAACTGAGAAAATTTATGAAGATATCATTCGTTGGTCTGAAAAGAATTGTCTGTTACTGAATCATAACGAAACAGTCACAGTATTTTTTGGGCGCTCCAAACAAAGATCACCTGTGTTATTCAAAAATACAGAAAAACAAATAACTTGTAGTGACGAGGTGAAGTTTTTGGGAGTAATTTTCGACATACATAAGCAATTGGCAAGTCATATAGAACTATTGTCTAATAAACTGAGAAGTAGTTGCTACAGCATAAAGTATATGAAAGACCACTGCAGCAAATATGTCTTGCTTACGCCGTACTTTGCACATTTTCACTCCCACATGAAGTATGGTATACTGAATTGGGGAAACAGTGCCGGTATGAATCAAATCTTCATTCTTCAAAAATACGCAATTCGAATTATGGAAAGTATTGATATGAGAACCAGTTGTTGTCAATACTTTATAACTCTTGGTGTATTAACAGTTTATAGTTTATATATACTGGAAGCTTGCACGTATATCTATAAGAATAAAAATAATTTTGCAATATATAACAATCATTGCTATAACACCCGTCATAGAAATCTCTTGCAGCCTGATTTTCATCGCACATCTCTGTATCAAAAACATTTTTATTGTATTGGTTGTAAGCTCTATAATATTCTTGATGATCATATAAAATCATTCCCCATCATTCACATTTTTAAATCAAGACTGAAAAAGATCCTACTTAGTAAGTGTTGTTATTCCATAGACGATTTCTTTTTATGATAATAATTTTTCATTTTTAAACTATATAATTGATTTTTTTATATATACATGTATATGGAAATTTGTATTGTTGACATGTCCTTGCTCAATGTAATGATGTAACTAAAATATTGACGTTTTTAATCATGTAGGTAACCTTTGTGCATTCAAATGGTAAAATAAAGGAATATTAAAAAAAGCCATGGCAAAATTGCTACCGCATATACCATATTCGCCAGATTTGGTTTCCAGCGACAACGGGCTGTTCGCAGAATTCAAAAAAAAAGCTCACCGGTAAGAAATGGCTGAAACTAAGGCCTATTTTGGAGCGAAAGATAAATCATTCTACAAGAGTAGTATTAAAATGTTGGAGCAGCGCAGGAATGGTTGTGTGTCTCATGATGGAGATCATGTTAATGAATAGAGCCAAGTTTGAACAAAGAAAACGCGTTTTCTTCCTTATGCCCGGGACTTTTCAGCATAGGTCTATGAGCTTGTATTGACAATAACATAAGCCAAACGATCCTATTGTCCGTATAGTATTTGAAAAAGTACTGAACCAGTTTTTGATGCAAAAGAAAAATTTTGGAATTATTGTGCTCAGTTGACTGACTGGCATAATACATAATTATTGTACAAAGAAAATATGGAAACTTTCCAGTATTACAAGAAATCATATTGTAGCTTAGGAACCTGCTGCACTAGTCCTTCCAATAGATTAATATATGAAGTAGAGTCACGAAGTCGTAGTATTGTATATCCATTAGGATCTAGAAGACGTAGTAACTGGTCATTTTCAATGTTCTATAACATAAGAGTTCTGACGACACCTCCTTCCTACCGTCTTTACAATGTATAAAATAATCTTATATAAAAGTGCCACGGCTCCAGAAACTCCACGTTCCCAAAATTGTTTCAGATGTGCACTTTCACTCTCAACACGTATAACTGTACTAGGGGTTGATTGAAACATTTTTTTTTGAGATAGTTCAACAGAAAATAACGAAAAGTCAAAGATCACTAAAGAGCCATACGTTTACTGACGAAATCAACTTTTCCAATTGTATGTACCAAATTGCTGTAAGCATGCAGTTTATACACCATCAACTTGACTCGTTGATTTCTTCACTCTTGTATACCCATACACGTATACCAAATATACCTGTATGGGTGGTACGCCTAGATGGTATGGGATACCTATATAGCATAAATAGGGCTAGCTCGCATTAGTTTCTAGTTTTAATCTTCCTCGTTGAAGATGATCACTTGGTGATCGAATCACGTGTCGAGGTGTTAAAAATAACGATTAGGTGTTGGGAAAAAAGTCCAGTAATATTCTCCTCGATAGACTCGAAGAATTAACAGATTGTCTCTGGTCTGGATTTCTGGCCATACTGGCCTGGAAGGCAATGAGGCAAAGGAGGGTGCTAGCAGCTTCATCGGACCAGAACCTGTTATTGGCATCGCTTAAGGCTTTGCCAAACATAGATTGGACATCTGGATGGTCATAAGATTTATGGAATTCTGGCAGAATCTTCTTCTGGTTCACTTTACCCTTCGAAACTTGATACCAAACAGTTGTTGGACTACAGTAGGGACGAACTAACAGGCCTTCTTACAAGTCACTGTCATTTGTATCATCATATGCAGAAACTCGGACTGTCGGAAGACAGTGTGTTAGAGTTCAGCAGAGGCGTACTCTTACCATCTGACCTGAAAGACCACTCACCATACAAACTAATCGACTTCTTTAAAAAGCTTGGTTTACTTTGTCGAGTGTGAATAGGTGTGAGCCACAATAAAACCTTGCGGAATGCGGTGGAGTATCGAATATAGCCACTCAATTTGGTCCTAACCTAACCTTACCTATAATAGTTTTCTCCCAATTCTTCAGAGCCTACTCGATCGGAAAAGTGTGCTCGCATCTCTCTCTCTCTCTCTTGTCCCTAAGGTAATGTATGAAACGTGTCTGTCTTTCTATCTTCACTAACTTATACCACCCTCTCAACTTCTGTTCGCCTCGCCCGATCACACACTTCGTAATGCTCTCGTCAAGCATTCGTCAGCCTACTTCTCAAGTCAAGCGAGCGTAAAGAAGTTTTACTTCAAAAATCAACATTTATGTATTTATCGACAAAAAATAATCGTAGAAACACTTTGTCATTGAAAAAATTAATCGATTTCATGTTTTGATAATTCAAATAGTTTCACAACAGACAATTATTCGATTAAATAGAAAACGCCATTAGATAAATTACTCCATTAATTCAAATTATTGTATTCATCGGGCTTCAGTAGGTATACATACAGTTCATTCATTCGTTATTTCATTCAATTCCATTTATTAGTAAGTTATTAAGTCATCGACTGATGAATAGTAACTTGTTCAGATCGTTCAAATCAAATCACATGAAAAGGAGATGTAGGAGTTATCAGATGTGGGTTTTGATCCGGTTCATTAATTGATTCAAATCCAGCTATCTTGCGATCTTGAGTATTGGCTCTTTAACCAGCAACCTTGAGCTCGTTTGTTTGAATAAGTCTATCGGAAGGAGCGTTTCCCAACATTTCGTGTCGATATTGACCAAAATTACAAGTTTTCTAACTCCTGGGGCTACAAAACGATGGTTTTGATTGTAGTTCTCTGTACCAGTTGAAAGTGTTTCTCACAAACACATAACTGAAGGAAAAAATAGTGAAAATATTCATTAAACAACAAGAATATTAGATAACAAAAAAATATTCAAATGTTATGAAAATTCAACGTGTTAAGAATAAACCGTTGAAAAGTAGGATATCATTAATGCTCACCTTGCACAAGTTTGATCCCTCATATAACTTCTCATGCTTGCTTCTTATGTATAACCTCACCTTTCGTGAGTATTATTCCAAAAACTTTGGCAATTGTTAAACATCTATCTTATTACTATAGAGATCCAATGGAGTCTTGAAAGCTTGAACAGAAAAAAGGATGACCGTGTCGAAAGGAATGTTACATTCGAACAATTGAAACATGTTTTTACAATGGAACAATTAACTACATCAAATGAGGTTGACTCCTCACTGATATAAAGACGATTATTGGAATAATTTACTAAAAATCGTTATTTGCTTTAAAATTATGGATTACCGGTAAAAGCCATGTGGTTCTTCTTCTTTTAATTTTGGTCCCAGCTTCCAGGTTTGGCGCTATTATGACCAGTACTCTTCTTATTACAGTGTTGACTGTAACAAAAACTATATCCGGGGAGTACAAAAGTCTTGTATTACACAATATTGTACTCCATGTTTTTTCCTTGTATATGTATTGTCTCTATTTTTCCATCTCCTTTTGTTTGTTTTCTTCTGTGGGCTAGACCGTTATTAATAGTAAGTTTAGACTCTTCTCGCTTCAGGGCAGCAGAGAAGCATTAACACAAACCGAAATGCTGCCTTGGATAGAAAGTGTTTATTGTTTGCTGTCTCTCTCTCCCAAATTTTTTTTTCTTTTGGACAAAATTCATTGTTTTAATTTTCTTATGATGTGACATTGAAAAATACATATAACCCCCAGTTTTTACTTTTCTATTATCAACTCCTATTTTTTAATCATTTGATCATTTTTGACTTCGACCATGTATAAGTTATACCCACTAGGCGTTTACTGGTGTCACTTCTCACTCAGTAAACAGCACGGAGTAGGGATGAGGACGAGGTGAAATTAAATTAATGTCACGAGACCCTATTATATCAATTAGATTAGCATTCTAAATGACTAGTTATTAGTTTCAAAGCACACAATGTCTGTTTATGGCTTTGATTTGAGCACACCATGATTTCCTCACGGACAATTATTTATACGTGGCCCCATGCCTCCTTCCGGATTGAGTGCCCTGAGTTGAAGTCTTCTCCACAGAGTTAATGGGTGTAGAGCATCCCATCTTGTCCATCCACCCCTGCTCCCCCGGAGCCGTCCTTAACTTACTAATGGGTACTTCAGCAAGATTGACACCTGACCTCTTTTGGTGGAAAGGCAACCTCTAGGTGCTTTTACGTTCTGATCTGTTGTATTGTTTTATCATGACTTTTCTAACTGAATTTTTGCATGGGGTCCCTAAAATCTAACCGGAAACTATTGTTTTGAAAGAGATCGCGGTCGAGAGCTTCTCGTTGGACCTGAAAAGGAAGTGTTAGATATCTGTAAGACAATTATACTCACCGGAGTCGCCTGACAGCGACTCTTGGGGGTGGTCTTTAGTTCTGCTTCGTTGGCCTCCTTTGTTTGTCCCTCTCTCGGAATCTGGGGTCATCCCTGTTCAGTGCGTTATGTAGGTCGCTTAGCGCTGGATTGTCGTGCGCTGCCATCAGGCAGTGCAGGCATACAGGATTATCTCAGGTGACTCTCTTTATTTTTGCCAGTGATAATGATATCATCCAAAAAACATCCTACTCCTTCCAGATTCATGAATAACTGTTCCATCATCCTTTGAAACTGCGCCGGCGCACAGGCCAAACCGAATTGCAGAACATTGTAATGAAACAAACCCCTGTGAGTTGAAATAGTCGTCAGAATTCGCGATTCTGGATGTAGTGGTACCTGTTGATAAGCATGTGCTAAATCAATTTTAGAGAATTGTTCTCCCCCACTCAATTTTTCTAATAAATCATCCATTCGAGGCAATGGATATTTATCGACTATCAAATGGGGATTTATTGTTATTTTATAATCGCCACATAACCTAACAGTGTTATCTTTTTTTAGGATCGGTACTACAGGTGTTGCCCACGGACTAAACTCCACTGAAGAAATTATTTTATTACTTAGAAGCCTATCAATCTCTTCATCAACTTTCTTCTTCATTGCAAATGGTAAAGGTCGAAATTTACAAAACCTAGGTTGAGCATTTGGATCGACTCGTAACTGCAACTGAAATTTATTGAAGCAACCTAGCTTGCTAGAAAACACCTTTGGAAATTTGTTCATAAAGTAATCTTCAAATGACGTATTACCGTGTAAACTATGAATACTATGTTTCGCTTCCTGAAACACCATATTGAATGATCTTATAAAATTTCTGCCAAGAAGTGCTGGGCCTTTCGAATCGACCACACAAAAATCTAAAAAACTTCGTTTTGAACCATAATCTACTTGAAATTTTGCGATCCCCTCAGGTAGCACCCTACCTCCTGAAAAATTTATGAGTTCAATGTTAGTTCCAAACAATTGGACCGTGGAAAAATATTTCTTAAACAACGAAAGTGGCAAAACCGATGTTGCAGCACCTGAATCTAATTCCATTTTCAAAGGAACGTTATTTAAACAAATATCTATAATTATAGACTCATCTGATTTCTGGCGAAGACACAAGACTTGTGAACCAACATTTTGTTCACACTGTAACATCGCATCAGCCTGTGAGATTGACTCTGCTTGAGTCAGATAATGTAGCTTATTTCTTTGTTTCTTGCAAACAGAACTCAGATGACCTTTAATTGAGCATGTATTACAAGTGTACTCACGATACGGACAAACATTTGCTAAATGATCTTTTCCGCAGCGAAAACACTTCACCTTAACACGAAACACTTCTCCAGCTGCTCTACCACCGAATGATGAATGCCCCTTTTCCACACTGGAACTACTGGAAGCCTCCTTGCGACCTCCGTTTCGTTGAACGATTCGATGAACATCGATTTCGTTAGGTTCACGTTTGATTTCGGAATCACACTGAAGCATTCCCACTTGGGCCGCTTCTTCTGTCAAGGCCACTTGTAATGCATTTGAAAAAGTTACTGAACTTTTTTCGCTGAACAGCTTGTTTCTCACCTTGCCCGGATTATAACCTGTGATGAATTTGTCACACAACTTCGTATCGAACGATTCACCGAAATCGCAATACATGGATAGCTTTTTCAACCGTGCACTCCATTCTTGGGCACTTTCAGTTTCCTGTTTGAATGCCGAATAAAAACTGAATCTTTCCACAAAAACAACATTTTGTTTCTTGAAATAATTATCCAAATGACCGGTTAATATCACCAAACTGGACGTTTCTGGCTCATCTGGTACACATAAAGTTTGAAGCAACCCGTATGCATCCTGGTGCAAGCCGTTTAGTAGTATTGCACGCTTAATATTGTCCTCAGTAATATTATTCGCAATAAAGTACTGCTGCAACCTTTTCCAATGCACAACCCAGTCATTAACAGCTGGATTGAACTCCAGTTGAATTCCTCTCGGAGCCGCCATCCTTCCTCACTAGCACAAGTTTTTGTTCTTTGTTCGCAAATGTATTAGCAATGAAGTAAGAATAAATAGCACTTTATCCTCGTCGCCAGAATATGTGATGTTTAAATGAAACTACGTTCTTACTTTCACAACACAAACTGTATTTTCTTGGGAAGGTAACAAAACAAGTACACATAGGCTGCCAATAAGGAACACGTCCCAAAAACAGATGTTCCCCGGTGCGCGCGCCGTTTGTACTGATGGTATTGCCTATACAGGGTTGTTCAACTATACTACATTACATATGTTCAACTATACTACATTACACACTCCCACCCTTAAATGTGTCGTAACAGAGCCTATCAGGCGCATTTCTATTACGCTTAGGGCGTTCATAGGCGGAGTGAACGAAATTCTTATGATCTAATATATTTGGGATAGGATTATTTATTGACGAAGAACTCGGACCGTATGCGATCGTTTCAGGAGCGACCTCCGATTTTGAATTCGAATCAAAATATTTATCATCCAAAGTGAATTCGTCGTCAATACAATATCTTATCTGATTAAAATGTCTTTTCCAATTCAGATTATCTTTTGGAACCTTCACAATGCAAACATTTTTGCCGATAAATTTTTCTATTTTAGCCTTACACCACACGGGTGTTTTCCCTCGATAGTCCCTAACGTACACAATCTGTCCTATTCTGAAGTTGCTTTTTCTTTTCCCTTTATAATTACTTTTATTTACAACCTGCGATTTAACTAAATTATCTTTAACTAAGGAAACATCTTTCACATCAGCACTGCTCCTTCCCGCTGGCCTGAGCAGGTCAAAACGGGTTCGAAGCGATCGCCCCAAAAACAACTTAGCAGGTGATTCCCCCGAAGAACAATGCGGGGTGTTTCTATATTGCAATAGAAATTTACATAACGACAGATTCACGTCCACCAGCTGATTATCAGACAATTCTTTCAATAAAAAAGCTTTAACTGTTTTAACAGAGTTTTCAGCCGCGCCGTTTGAAGATGGATTATAAGGTGGTATGGTTACATGATTTATGCCATTTACTTTGGTGAATGTACTGAATTCTTCTGAAATTAGCTGAGGGCCATTATCTGAAACTAACATTGAGGGTATTCCAAATCTTGAGAAAAGATCGCGCAATTTTTGAATGGTCACTTTGCTTGTAATAGACGTCATCGGAAACACTTCTAGCCATTTGGAATAGGCGTCAGTCACAACCAAAAAGTATAAATTTTTTAAAGGTCCTAGAAAGTCTATATGAATTCTTTGCCAAATTACCTCCGGTATTGGCCACGATACCAAAGGCGTTTTTTCGGGGGTGCTGCGTGCCGACTGACATTCTTGACATTTTTTTACCATCACTTCAATATCTTTACTGAGAGATGGCCACCATACGTAAGATCGAGCAAGTGACTTCGTCTTCACGATACCAAAATGTCCGCTATGCAGTTCGGCCAAAATTGTTTTACGTAAAGAAGACGGAACTAAAACACGGTGCCCCCAAAGGAGAACATCATCTTCAATGCCAATTTCGAAACGTAATTTATAAAAAGGTTTTACTTCCTCGAGACAATTGGAAGGCCATCCATTTTTCACGTATGATACCACCTGCGATAATACCGGATCCATCATGGTTTCTTCTCGCATCCTAGTAACATCAATGGGTAAATATTCCGCATTGGATAAATAATTCAAGTTGATATGAGAATTTTCAAAATCTCTTATGCCTTCTTCGAAATCAAAATTTTTTGAATCACTGTCAGCATCAAGAATCGGCAGTCTGGAAAGGAAGTCTGCAATGTTAGCTGAGGTATTGACATACTCAATCGTGAAGTCAAACCCACTTAGGATATAAGCATAACGTTGTAAACGATTGGCTGCTATAGTTGGTATTCCCTTTTTTGGGCCAAAAATACTAACTAATGGACGGTTGTCACTGCGCAAGATGAAATGTCGACCATATAAATATTGGTAAAAACGCTTGACACCGAATACCACTGCTAGAGCTTCCTTATCTAACTGTGAATATTTTTTCTCCGAATCCGTCAACGTTCGAGACGCAAAGCACACGGGGCGCTCCACCCCGTCCTCACAAATCTGAGACAGAACCGCCCCCAAACCGTAGGCACTACTATCCACGGTTAACGTAGATTTGAGGGCTGCATTGAAATGCACTAAAAATGTATCGGAAAGTAGAACTATTTTGATTTTTTCAAATGCATCTTGGCAACTTTCAGTCCAATGCCATACTGCATTCTTCTTCAACAAATTGTACAACGGACTCACAATATTAGGCAAACTCGGTATAAATCTGTTGTAATAAGTGACCATCCCCAAAAAAGATTTGAGTTGTGACACCGTTTTGGGCTCAGACATTTTTTTAATCGCCCTCAACTTTTCAGGGTCTTTGTGAATACCATTTTTATCAATAATCAGCCCCAGATATGACACACTATCTGAAAAAAATTCACATTTTTCTTTTTTTATTGTCAAGCCACAATCTTGTAGAATATTGAATACTTTTTCCAAATTACTCAGGTGACTCTCTTTATTTTTGCCAGTGATAATGATATCATCCAAAAAACATCCTACTCCTTCCAGATTCATGAATAACTGTTCCATCATCCTTT
>WOGO01002171.1:0-16343 GCA_015342085.1 Leptinotarsa defecta | reverse complement strand
GCTGAAAATTGTTTTATATAAACATATATTGTAAAATAATAGATAAGACAAAATTGTAAAATTAATTTAGGTTGGTATACCTGTATGGTTGGTACGCTTGGATGGTTTACCTGAATGGGTTACCTATATAGCATAAATAGGGTTAGCTCGCATTAGTTTCTAGTTTTAATCTTCCTCTTTGAAGATGATCACTTGGTGATGGGAAAAAAATCCAGTAATATTCATTACTACACCAAAGGTTCCAAACAGTGCATCATAAGTACTGAAGAAGAAACTGAAAAATTCGAAAAGAAAATCTTGAAAAAATAGTTTATTTTTAAAATTTCTTGTATTGACATTTCAACTCGGTTGTTCATCTATGTTAATACCTAATGAGCCTACTCAAGAATATCTTAGGATAATTGTGACCTGGGCGACTGTATGTTTGTTTGAAGGTGGTTGATAACTAAAGCACTGCGTTCGTTGAGTGATTGTCTTTGATAATTTCTACGGCGGTTATAGACGAAAGCACCCTGTATTATTTCAAAATTCCCTTGTACACATACTCAATTACTTGAAAGCCTATACCACCCAGTAAACATACACAAATATTAATTTCAAGAATCTCATACACTTCGCCTCAATCGTCTCGAGCGAGAATTTTAACACTTCATCAGAGCAGAAACTTCAAACGTAAACACGAGAAAAGTCGAAAGTCGATACTGCTCGGGATATTTTAAAACAAACATCTTTATGTATCAATAAACCGGCTATGTATTAGCTCGACGTAATTGATTGTTCTCAAAATACATTGCTTCGAATTTTCCGGCATTTTTTCATCGAGGTTGTTAAACTCCCGATTTATTTATGCAAGGCTCGCGATTTTTCGGGAAATCGACGGCCACCGACGAAGGTGCAGAATGGAAACTTCAACTAAAAGAATTTGATAAGTTGGTAATTCTTTTCATCGTTTCCCTCGTAGCATAAAAATGACGAAACAGTTGAAAGCTAGGTAGCGTTTACAACGTTTCACAATGATTCTAATTTGGGTTTGTCCCAATATGTGTATATTTTTTTAACACGCTTTCATTAGCTTCACCTGTATGTATGTATGTTTGTTTCTTAACCTCCTTGATATATCGGCATTATTGCTTGATCTATTCGCGGGCAGATGGCGCTGTACATAACCTCCTTGATATAATTCGAACTCACTTTACATTTATTTCTTCATTTGAAAAAAGTATTTTTTTTATTAACACGCGCGCCTGCTACCTTATTTGTAACCCACCTTTGCGCGCCTGCTGCCTTGGGCTTGGTAGCTGATTTTCAGGCTCCCTCTCTGGAATCGGAAAATATCAATGGTCATTTTTCTAAAGAATATACCACTGATTGATCCCAAAGTTAAGATAAAATAAATATAGTTTTAAAAAGACTAAAATACACGCTTTTATAGCATACGAAACTAAAAAATAAATATAGTTTAAAAAACACGCTTTCAAAGAACAACGAACTAAAAAGTTGAAAATAATGTTTTTAATAAGCTTGAAACAATAACGAACGAAAAATATTAGTATCATTGTGAATAAAGCGACAGGCGCTTGATATACAAAAAATATGGCATGTGACAAACTTAATATTCTCTTGTAAATTGAAGTAGAAGAAGAAAGCGAATACGCTTTTCCACCAGAAAGTAATTTTTCTCGGTTGTATTCCACGTTCATTTCATAAAATAGTAAATGTTTGCAAGAAATGAGTGTTTCATCGTTTGAAGTTATCCAATAAGATGTTGATAAGGAGTTGCAGAAAAGTGTTTTCGCCCGTAACTTCTATAGGTTTATTCTATGTTGTGTACCGTTCCTGGATATTTATTTCAATTTCATAACGAATGTTTGAAGTATAGACAAAATTGTAATTCAATGTGCATACGTTTAAAACTAGTTTGATTAGAAGAATTGGAAACTCTGCCTTAAAAAGGTTCTGAAAACCCTTTCTGATGTACCGGTCTCGACAATTTCAAACATCCCTCAGCGATACTAGAGATACCGAATATGTGAAACATGTTCCTTGTATCGAGTTATTATAACCTGCTCAGTTTGTTCAACATAGTTTTTTAAATGAAATGTTTATATTCACAATTTTCCCCCCTTTCCTTCAAGACATGATACAATTTTTTTCCATAGATCGATCACAAAACCTACGGATGGAAATTAAATACGCTTTTAGTCACACATCATTTCAACTGATGGGTATCCTAAAAACTCAATTTCGTTTCCCAAATCGTTTGAATCTGGAAAACCTGAGCGATGCCAATTTCAAAATAAACATCGAAAGCTCCACTCTTCAATCGCACCTAGTAAATCTAGAATAGTGACACGACTGTACGGATTCCGTGATCTTATTGAAGAAAAGATTAACATTGTATAATATGTTGTCACTTGAACTAATAAACATCGTCCATGTGATCTCAACATGTGTGTTTATTTTCTAATTAATAAATTGTTTCACTCAAAATAAAGTATTCATTGGGAAATGCAGCAAGAGATGAGGTTATTTTTAAAACTTGAAACGCAGAACAGAGGCGAATATTTGAGAGAGATGAAAGTATTAACATGAATTTATGGAATTGTATAAAAGTTTTAGACTGAAAGGACAGTTTTGGTTTATTTATGAATCGCCATTGAATCGATAAAACTTTTCAATTGATGGTGAATGGATATCACTATGGAGTGTACCAGTGTACTTTTCTGCTTCTGTCAATGAATAAAACCAAAATTTACTTTCACAAGTATCACTTTATTGTGAAAATTCCACTGTACCGTTTACAAAAACCGCAACATGTTTTCCGCTCTACAATACCTTCCTCAAGCGTTTTTTTACTCAGTATGATAGCATTTTGCTAAAGAAGGTACAATCATTAGGAGGTGACATTTTTAGTCATAGATGTCCATAGACGTTACTAACATTGTGTATGCTATAATGGCCCACTTTTTTGTGTTTTTAACCGTTGATGATACAGTGAAAAAGTATTATTCCAAATTTTTTGTTGAAACTTTGTTCTAATAGTATGGATTTGAATTTAGAACTAACATTTATACATGCCTCTACCTATCTGTTTTATAAGGGTGCTTGCAGTATAGCTAAACTGGTATGATTAAGGAGTATTTATTGTTAACTTATATTTTGCTGATACAAAATATACATATTTTCTTTTGGATTTATTCTATGCCAGAGGTTTCAGTTAGTTTACCTTTTACTAACATAGTTATTGAGTGTCCGTAAACTTGTAATTTTGATTTTCAATGGCATCGACTGCTGATGAGGTCATATTAGCCATACATTTAATTGAACTGGCCGAAACCTGATGAAAATATATATTTAAATTATTTACAGTAACTTGTCATTAGCTGCATAATTTATTGATTATGTACAACCGAATAGTTTTCTCTAGTATTGTTAGTAAAAGATAAACTACATTTCTAGGTTGTGGAGTTGGTACTTGCGAATAACAACCCGCTTGATTCCTATAAGAGCGGTATACACCAAATACTTTAGTTCACCATTCTTTCGAGGGACAACTCCGTATACACTAAAATAAACTTTCAACAACTTCAAATCCAATATAATTCGCAAGGCACCTCTTTCAGAGAGCGTTTACGATTTGTTTGCAATGATTGTTAGTTCTTCTTGAAAAGGGCCGTAGCCAACGAAAGGTCGGATTGAAAACCGGAAGCGTAAGTATGAAACCTTCGAGAAAGAATAACTACTTGACAGAATACTTGATAACAATAATATAACTTCAGAAAATAACAAATATTTTATCGTAAACTCCGAATAGAATATATTCCCGTTCATCCCGTGTTTTCTAATCGACGTCGGGCGAATTTCTCATCGTCGGAAAGTCCCCGAAATAAAGTTGAACGTTCTGGTGAAACAACCTCATTTTTAAAAGTTTCTGTGACTTTTGAACATCATTAAATTAATTGATAGTGTTATTTATAGCGCAGACTAAATAACGTTCCTCGCTCACTCCAGATGTTTGAGACAATTTCACTGGGCTGCTGATGCTGCTAATGCCGCCTGAACGGGCCATTTTTGTTTACATACCGATTCAAAACAATATTTCTTTTTTTTCTATTTCGGACAAGATTCATTTCGCAGTCATTACGGCGTGATCTTATTTCACTCTCACATAAAGATGTAGGAGTGGAATTGAGTTTTCGTATTTCCACATTTTCATTCGACCATAAATAAATCCGGATATTGAATACATGTGCCACTCCTATAGGATGGACATTGGAAGTTTGGTGAATGCTTGTAACTGATAGAACAATCGATTTGAAATAAAAATTCTGCATATTTTTTTCTGAAAGGTAGTCAACTGAGGTATGTTTCGCATTCTTTTAAAGTCAAATGAACAGTATTTGTTGCTCATGTCACGCATTGTAAACATCAATATTTGTTTGTCAAAATATTATTATTTTCGTAACCCAATATTTTGAGATATTTCACCTTCACTTCTAGAATTTGGTAACAATAATATTGGCGTGTATCCCTCATAAAGCAAGTGTAATCGACCAAAACGCGTACAGTGCTGTAATTTACAAAATCTTGACCAAGACATTAGGTTAGTTCACAAAAATTTGAAAAATTATGAGTTTAAATATATTTTGTAGACAATCATGAAATGAAAAATTTATGATTTATGAAAATAAAATACAATTGGTACCAAAATACTAGATGAATTTATTTTGTCTCTCGAAAATTGAAATGAAAAATGTTGAGAATATTTTTTCAAAGTATAGGACATATTCTCAATCCCACATGTAATAAAACTGAGTACCATTGTTCCAATTCTCAAAGTCAGTAACTAATGAACTTTGAACCATTAATACTCACACCGATTGAATAAGTTTTTGAAATAGCCGCTTACAAGTAAAGCTTACCTGATTTCAACAAACTACCTAATGAATGAAATTAGCATCTCTAATAGTTTCCAAAACATCAATTACAGGTGATGTGTTGCCAAACAATAGAACTGCAACACTCTTCTCAATGCTCGTTTCGTTGGTGCCTTCGGGAGATGAAGTACACAGTACAAAACATTTTCTGTTCAAAAAATGAAGTGTATTTTCATTATTCTCAAAAAATATTTATTTATTCATTTATCAATTTCTATTTCGTCTTCTTCAAAGTAGGGTCTATTAAGAGTAATGAATTGTTTTTCCCCAATACCAGACGTCTTCTTCATATTGCTTCTCGCAAGCGGTGCATGACTGACAATACTCTTTATTGACCGTACGACGTACGACTATGTGACTCACATAGACTACATAGACTACTGATACAGTACATCAACGGTAATAAAAAAAACAGAGAGCAAAATTTTGATACCTACTTGATCGAACTTGGTGTGCTTTTTTTGGTCTTGGTACTACTGGCTCTTCCATTGTGACAATTGAAGTTATGATGTCATAACCATATACCCATGATTCGTCACCAGATATAACCCTTTTGAACAAATCCGAATTGCTCTTGCGACGGTTTTTTTTGTTAAAATTCAGCAATTTTGAAACCAACTTCGCTTTCACACGCTTCATGCCCAAATTTTCCGAAAAATTGCATGGCATGAGTCAATCGATATGCCCACATCCTCAATAACTTTTCTAATAGTGATTAGATGATTCTCCATTACAATTTTTTCAACTTTGTCAACATTTTCATCGGTTGTTAATGTGATGGAGCGTCGAGGGCGAGCGTCATCATTCACATTTTCGCGACCTTCTATGAAAGGCTTGTATCACTCGTAAAAATGTTTCTGACTCAAAGTACAATCACCGTATGCCACTGACAACATTTCAAATGTTTTTGAGAATTTTTTACACAAACTTTGGTGCAAATTCTTTGATCCATTTTTTCGATAGCAGAAAATCGCCGAACAAACAAAACAATTCTAACTTTTATGCCTCTCACCAACAAACTAAGCATGCTAAACAGCTGAAACTGTGAACATATGTTCGAGACGATTGTACCAACATAAAAAAAAACAAAAAACGCTAATCGAATGTACGTAGCCCGCGAAGTTTGAACATCCTCCTTAGTTTTTGAACAGTCACGTTAATGTAATTTTTGAAGTCCATTCATATTATTAGTTATTAATTATAGAAAGGGGATATTTTTAGGAAAGTAAAAGGAGTTTTTTTGGAGTTTTCATACATATGAACATTTAATTACTCTGAAATCACTTCTTCTCTTCCAGTAAGCACACAAGAACGCTACCCAACAATGATCTAGTTTCGTTTACATAGGAATCTATCGAATTCCTGGTGTATTTCGAAGTTTCGGGACAAAACACTTATCTCATCTGCACCGTTTAGGGAGAGTAGATATAAGTCAAACATGTAATAGTAAAGTTATCAAATAATAAATTTATCTATCATTGGGCGTATCGCTCCAAAAAACAAAGTTTGATTTTATTATGATGTCCAAAACGGAAATTCAACACTCATACAGAAAAAAAACATGTGCGTCTCGGGACGCCCGACAGAAGGGATAACTTGAAATAATCTAAGTTGAACTATTCAATATTGAATTTGTGTACATTGAGAATATATTAGGTTATTAATTTCTTAACTTTATTGTATATTAATAAAATAATATAAGGAAAGGTTATTTATAATTAAAATCTTTCATTCATTATTTTGTGTATGTACATATATTATAGCATATACCAATTGTTACTTTTGTAGGAATGAATAAAGATACTAATAATGTACATACACAAAATTAGTATGTTCATTTTTAAGCCACGTTATACATAATAAAAGTATATTACGTACTTGCTGGTTAATTTTTGTAACACTGTCAACGCATACTAAACACTGAGCGTCTGTCCAACAAGAGAGGAGGGGCCTGCCTTCCGCTGACGTATGCGTGAGCGACTGGCTTTTTAACGCGTTAGGTAACGAAGCAGTTTACCCTTCCATAAGAAGATATTACTTCAAAAATAAATTACTGTAATAATTCATTTCCTTCACTTCCACCATAATAATTATATTAATTACAATAAAAAAAGAGGAATTAAATTTTCTAACGGTAGTTACAAATAAAAGTGGAAAAAACATAGAATGTTTAATTTCTCTTTTCTTCATTTTATATCTCTTTACATAGTTATCTTCTCAAACCATCGTCCCGTTTCCTCACACCTCAATATCTCATTATCCCACTCTGTTTCTTTCTTTTTTCATTTCCTCTCAGATCTTTCGTTTTTTTCAATAACTTTATCCAAATCCTGTTTTTCTGTCATCTTCCGCTGTTTTCTCTCAAAGCAGTTCCTCAAATGTTCTCTCTGCGACTCCAAAACTCTACTATTCTTCCTTCATGTTCCACCAAACCATGTTCTCCCAGGCCTCTCGCAAAAATACCGATCTTCGTCTGAGAACCTCAATAGCTCATTCAAGAACCTCATCACCTGATAGCCATATCAGCCTGGCACTCAATTGAGGATTTACCGCTTTAGCAAAGCCCGAGACCGAACATCTGGCCGTCTGAACGTTTAAAAATACATCCATCATAAGAATCAAGAAGGCGCAGCGTTCGTGTCTTTCCATCTATATATCGTATCGTTTCGATTAATTGGAGATCTGCTAAATTACTTTTATGCTTCTGAAATTACACTTAAAACGCGAGCGCGCACTTAATTGATAAATCTTAAGGTCATTTTTGCATGGGTTTTTCAACTCGATCGACGCGTAAAAAAATATTTTCAAATGGACGATAAAAGATACGCCGAAAATATGGTATAGTATAATAGTATAGAGAACGATGACCGACCACCCAGAGGGAAAAAAGAAAATAGGGAACGTTTTCGATGGATTTGTGAAAATAGAGAAAACTGGTCATCATTATCTGGTACAATACTTGAAAGGCCTCTGCCTAATCCATATAAAAGCTGAATTGGATTCTACTCTGGGTGAGTCTGCTCCTTCGTTAACAACAGCAGAGTAGCAGAGTTTAAATGAGGCCGTACGAGCTGTGAAGACGAGCATCGCAGTGGTCGACCACATGAAGTGGCGACTCTAGAAAAGTTGAAGAAACTCCACAAAGCGGTACTGAAGGATCGTCGACTAAATGTGCGCAAACTTGCAGACTTAGGCATTTGAAAAAGTGCGGTACATCGTATATTATCTGAACATTTTGCTAATACTCGAGCAAAAATAGTGTCGTGCAGATGATTCAATTGAGTGTTTAGCAAAGTTTGACAGCAACAAAGCAGAATTCTTGCGTCGTCTCATAACCATGGATGAAACATGGGTCCATCACTTTACACCCGAGACAAAAAACAATCAAAACAGCAGACTCAGAATAAAGAACCGGCTCCAAAGAAGGCGAAGACCGTTTTATCTGCAGGCAAGGTCAGCCCATCGGTTTTTTGGATTGCGTGTGAAATAATTTCCATCGACTATAAAAATTCAAACTATCAACGGCGAACTCATTGCAACGTTTGAGTGAAGAAATCAAGCAAAAACGACCGCATTTGGCTATGAAAAATGTGTTGTTACATCAAGACAATGCACCAGCACACAAATCCATTCTTTTGGCTAGTTCCGCAATTGT
This sequence comes from Leptinotarsa defecta, assembly GCA_015342085.1. NCBI lineage: Eukaryota > Metazoa > Arthropoda > Insecta > Coleoptera > Chrysomelidae > Leptinotarsa > Leptinotarsa defecta. Next base: position 7,751 of record WOGO01002171.1, on the reverse strand, counting down.
CCAAGACATCAGGCTGTAGGTGCCACTGGTCCTAAAATTCTTAGTCCAGCCGCTTCCTTGGCTGAAGAGTCAGCAATGCGAGTATCTTTACTCCTGTCGTGCCCTTTAATCCACCTCAGGATAATGTTATTATCTACCGAGGCTTTAGCTAAATCTTGGTGCCACTCTAGTACTAGTCCTGAGGTAACACTTTGTCTGTTCAAGGCTAATAGGGCTTGTCTCCTATTAGTACAGATTGTTATGTTTTTGCCAGAAATTTCTTTCCTGGTTTTTTCTTTTGAAGCGATTGAGATACCAGCCAGTTCTGTTTGAACCACGCTGGTATTTTTTCCCATTACCCATATAATCCTTAGGCTTAGTGATCTGGAGTACACTCCACATCCTGAGCTTTCAACGTGAAGGTATATTCATAGCCTGCGCCAATGTACTTTCAATGTTGAAAATGATAACACAGACCTCTGAAGATACCAGCCACTTGTGCCGGTGAAACATCAGAAAGAAACCGGTTTCAAACGAAATAACTTTCCAGCAATCAATTACTTAAAATATGTTATACTCATAAATTTTGAACTTGCAATTTTATTTCGTAGATTCAGAAAAAATGTGTAAATCATAGTTTTATTATTCAATATGTTGAATTGAAACCAATTCTAAGTACTAGTAAAATGACATCAATGCCTCAATGTTCACTTCAATTTTTCACTTCATAAAAATCATCTATATGTCATAGTGATAGTTTTATCATCACACTGTCAATACATATACATACGTATAATATTTTGAAAGAACATTTCGAAATATTAATCTCTCCCAACTACCTATGCAGTAGGCTCTGACGAGAGGTAATACGCGGAAACCGCGGTCTGCAGGTGATCTAATTGAATAATTTCAGAATGGTTCTGCTGCTGGATGAACGAGAAACATCTGTGAGAATAACATCTGTGGGTATCTTGTATAAATGTATGTCGGGTATAATTAAATACCCAGCGTGATATTAGCCGGGGAAGTTGTTGTTTTTTGACAAACATTTACCAGAGATTCCTGTGCAGATAGTTAGGAGAGATTAATACTTCCAAATTTCATTTCAAAATATTGATTTTCTTATATACTGTCAATGTTTTCAATTGAATCACACAGGAACGGTAAAATATTGAGCCATTGGTATTGGTATAGTTATTCTTCAACATATATCGATTGAGTACGACCTATATGTTCACAGATATGAGCATCTTATAATTAACGCTAAGATTTCAAAAAAAAAACAGCGCATATTTAAAGAACGTTAGGAAGAACCTCCAACAGACAGACAATGACTTGAAACCCCAAAACCACAAACAGTTCCAAAATATGATCAGGAAAGCCTAAATCTCCACGTAAATGATGTTATGGTTATCATTATCTGGAAAGAGATTTTCTTCGGTACACTTCCTGATACGTTTCGGTATACACTCTTGCGCCAACCAAACATCCGCCCATCCTCTGGTCGCAGCCTCTCACTGGATGACTCACCCGGTACGAGAGAGTTCATCTGTGGTGGCATATTCAAAAAGTAAATTAGCAGACTTTATTGTTCGCGCCATGGTTCGCACGCCAAAAAACGACGTTCGACTTGTTCGTTAACAAAATTTTATTAGTGCATTTCGCAGTTGTAGCGGGTGGTCTGCAGTGGCGGAAGGACAAATTGTGCGGAGGATCGGGGCCATCTCAAGTATCGACGCGAAACTGCCACCGTGGTCGACAGCGATACGAATGGAAATCACTTCTATACATGAGCGAGATTTTTTTACCCTTTTTGGGTAATTTTGCCCAGTAGCAGTCTGAGAAAATAGACATACCTACGCTATTTGCATATCTTGCTGTTTTCGCTCAGATGTCAATGAAACCGTTCTAGTTTAGTTAAATTTAGCATTACATCAAAACAATTTCTGATTGAATATTACTGGAGTTCTGTATCTGTAGATTATGGAGCATGAGTGTAGACCCACAACACTTAGACCACATGTGACCCATTGTACATCCTCCCGAGGAGTTGTCCTCCTAGGTCATCATCCATCCTGTCCTGTCGTCAGGATGCCGATACTCTTATGGTGGTCATTTGAGAGTGCCTTCTGTAGCCTAGAAGCTAGTAGGACGTCTTCGACTGCCTCACAATAATAGGCTCTCCAGGCTTCTCTTTGATTTTGTATGCAAACTTTTTTGAACTCTCTGAGGTTGGCTTGATATATACCCCAGTCCTCTTCGATTCTTATACGTTTTGTCTTGTTAAAGGTTGTTCTCGCTGTATTCCTGAGGTGTTCCTGTTCCTCATCGGACAGGATTCCTTATAGGCAATACCCATTTTGTTTTGGATAGATACCGTGTACCTTTCCAGTTCTTCATTATTGTCAGTAGCGCTGAATATTGTCATTATTGTCAGAGTCGATTGTAGAGAGCTACATCTGTCCTCTTCGGGTCATTTAAATATGTCCGACACTTACCAGTCCTGGATGTTGTTTGATGTTTTGGCTATAGTCAGCGTGATATCTATTAATGTTTGGCTACGGGCGTTAATAAATGTCGGCTCCGTGCCTCTGTTCAAGATTGTTAGGTATTTCTTAATTATATATTTATGCATGTGCTTACCTTGGGCGTTGATATCCTTGCTGCCCCAGCTCAAGTGGTGAGAGTTTGAGTCGCAACCCAATATAAGCTCTCCACTCTCTGATAGAGGCAGTCATTCACTAGTACCTTCATTTCTTTGGTCGTTGGTAGGGTGGCTATTTCTGAAGGGAGGTACACCGATGTGAGTATCAACGCCGTATATTTGCCTTTTCCATCTGGACATTCCACTTTAACCGCAGTAAGTGCTGAGTGCTGAGGTGCTGATTTATGCCATCCGAAAGGCTCCGTAATTCCTAGGAACGTAAACAGCTGTCCTAGGTTGCTAAACTGGTTCAGTTTAATCTTTCCCTTGAAGATGATCACTAGGTGATCGAAACACGTGTCGAGGTGTTGAAATAACGGTTTGGTGTTGGGAAAAACTCCAGTAATATTCTTTACTACACCAAAGGTTTCAAACGGTGCATCACAAATTTCTGATTGGTTGAAAACACAAATTTTCTTATGGCAGACGTCTTATTTTTTGTAGGCGACTTCACCATTATTTTTATATCTTTCACCAAAATGATCTTGTATATGACTTCTAACTCAAAACTAAAACTAAGTATATAGTCAGGTAATGTCTCAAACAACAGTTTACTAAACAGGTCGCCCGGTAAAATAATTTATGCTGATTCTTCAAATTCACTCCTTCTAGAATTTGGTTCATTGGTGATGAACTATTATTATTATTTTTGGGAAAAAAAGTTTTTGGCCTTCTACTTCTCCAGATTGACGACGTTGCCAGACATCCGATGTCTAGCAGTGTGGATGACAGTGTTCCATGTAAGTAAAATTTTATTTTTTTCATTAATTATATTGTATAGGAATACTGTGAATGATATCTGATTCGATCCTATCACGAATGTTTGGAATAGAGGAAAGTGTTTTTATATAAATCAGCGTTCATATAAATGTATTTGTTTCGAAAATATTTTCGTGTAATTGAATGTGTATATGAAAATAGCTGTTTCGAAAGGACTTTTTCTTCTATTTTGTGTCTGAAAGTTACTTTTTTGCATGATGGACAAATAGAAGGTCAAAAACTTGATATTTCCTCTTTCACAAAATAAAGGTATGTTCTAAATGCAATTGTTTGAGACTTCTTTCCTATAAATTAATTTTTAATGAATTTCTATCATCATTTCTACAGTCAATCGTTCCATTATTTCGTTCAAAGCATGAATACAAAGTATGGATAAAAGTTAATAACACACGATATCTATGCTATTAATTATATTGTAGTATCCATATTATTATGCATAATGATTTTATTTAATTTCTAGTGTTCTTGTGTTCATTTGTGTGTTCTATTTCATTTGACATGTTCAAAAATTGTCACTCACTATCAATCAAGAATCACCAAGTGACTATTTTGTACGTCGTTCAGAAACTTTCCAGTATGTTTATATGACGATTCCATTACATAGGAGCGATAATGCACTACTGTTCAAAGTTGTACATCAATAAACTGTTGCGAACACATGATTTCAGACCCGGACATAATATTGGTGAAACGATGGATAGTGAATGCAATACCGCTATGAGTATATTTGTAACATGGCCAGAGTAATGCTGATAAGTAATCCAAATGTATGAAATGATGAGTTGGGTAAAAAAATAATATGAGACATTTCCACAGTAAGTATAGCTTTGTAGGTTTTTTATGTATAATTAAATTCCAGGAGATTAATGGATTCCCATTCCCACGGAGTTGAAGATTGCCTGACTTTATAGAACATCCAACTGAAAATCTGTGAAGCTGCGTATTGTATAGGGCAGCTTATTGAAGAGGTCGATGCAAATATTGAACTCTACTTCAATCTTATTGAAAGTACCAGTACCTTCAATTTATTTTCCGTCGACTAACAACGAACTGAAGAAAGCTGCATGATAACCAGCATGAACCTGGTGTTAAGCCTCAGAAAAAAAATGCCGGAACATCTAGTTGTTAGTGCCATTGAAGATCGAATTCTTGATACTATCTAAATCCAGTGCCAAATTGTCTCATCTCCCGATAGATCTGAATTACCCACGTGTTAACATAAGTCATATCCTTGACTCTGATAATAAAGATTATTTTAAAAACTCTGTGGTAGTCATGTGGTGACAAAGAAAGTACTACCACCCAAACCGAAAAATGTCCCCCATTTGCACCATCCCTCCCCCGTCGGCCACCACTGGTGGTCCTCCTTGTCGGTTCACGTGTGAAATAGGAGGCGACCTGTGCAAAGTCGATTTCCGATCGTAGTAGGCGCTTAGACCGCGCCGCATCAAATTATCAAGCGGCCGCCGACAACAAAAGAGCATCGGTGTCGCCGCGCTGCTGACGTCATTTTACCATTGTACGGATCAAAGAATCGACGGGTTGGGTAGGTAAAGGTCCATCCACCCGAAAAGACGGCGTTTGTTTGTTTGTTTTCGATGCACTCGAAATTGGGTCGCGATATCCAATCGGTGGGCTGAATCCCATAATGACCCGTATCCGATTCGATTTTTATAACGATGCGGCAATCAATGGAACAAACGACTCAACTCAAGGAAATTCGTCCTATAAAAATGTCATGTAATACACCAGAAGTTACATGCCCAGAATTCAGTAAATTCTATTACAGCAGAAAAAACGGCATAGTGCTAACATCCTATGTGCCAACTAGTGATTCCTTCATAAATATCTGCTCAAATATGAGATGTCCATTTCGTCAAAATATTTATTTTACACCGTATAAGTCAAAACGGTAAAATATGAAGTCCCAGCATGTTGTTGGTTCACAGATGGATCTATAACACCTACCGGTTCCGGTGCAGGTGTTTTCAGTCGCAGACCAAGGACAGAGATATCAACCTGCCTAGGAACCTATGCGACTGTATTTCATGGTAAAGTTTACGCTATTGAATGTGCGGAGAGATTGGAAAAATCCAACCTCATACACAACGTCTAAATTGGTAGCAAATTGCCAAAATTGGAAGACTTAACAGATTTCCATGGTCTGGTTTCCTGGTCATACTGGCCTAGAAGGCAATGAGGCTGTTGACTGCCTTGCAAAGGAGGGTGATGTAAGCAGCTTCATCGGATGAAACTTGTCATTGCCATCGCCTCAGGCTTTGCCAAACAAAGATTGAACACCTAGATAGCAAAAAACTGTATGGCAGAATCTTCCAGGATTGGCTCACTCCAAGGCGTTCATTAACCCTTCGAAGTTTAATGCCAAACAGCAGAGCCGTACTCTTACCATCTGACCTGAAAGACATCTCATCATACAAACTAATCAGCTTCGTTAAGAAGCTGGGTCTATTTGTTCGAGTGTGAGTAGGTATGGGCCACAATAAACCCTTGCGAGTTGGGGTGGAGGGTCGAAAAGACCCACTCAGTTTGGACCCAACCTAACCTAACTACTTTATTCGTCATGGGTTCCGAAATTGCATATCTCCTTAAGAGGAGAAATCGTATTCATTCCTTTAGAAAAATTTTCCAGTAACGCCACGGTTCAAGAAATTGAGACAGAGCAATATCCCCCTGGAGGTCATTTGCTTTGGATATATTGCAGATAACATCTTTACTACGAGTGTGGAAAAGTTGAAGACCTCAATCGTACCATTATCAAAAGCTCCATAATCTCCAAAGTAATGCCCAATGAAATTTATAACCTACAACAAAATTGACTTGTAAATAAAAATGAATTTACCAGTGGGTTGAGCTACCTAGCGGGCGCATCCCCAGGTGGCGAATAGGGGAACGACCAGGGGACTGGAGGCCCCGTCCGGGAAGCCAATGTGGCCTTACGGACGGGGTCGCCAGACTCCTGGTCAGTGGCAGAAATAAGTAGGGTGAGGGGAACTAAAATTCTCCAAAAGCCTTCGCAAAACATGCCACCGTGGACCAGCCAGAGCTAAGGTGTAAGGAATCATGCCGACAGCTCAATGGCTGCAGGGTGATATGCGGTTACGAACGATCCCCTTGGAGAACTGGGCGAAACCTATTGTAATTAGCCTACTTCTGGTAACGCGGAGCTCTACCAGAAGTGACCAACTCTTCCCTTGCTACTCGTGAAAACACACATGAATGAAACAAACACAAAAACAGAATAAACAACAAAAACCAGTCCCGAGGCTGGACAGAAGTGCTCCACCTTCAACAGCAAGGGCACTTTCTGCGCCGGACACCAAGATCTCCGCCTTGAATAAAGGCAAGGGACCGGCTGCTCCTGTAGGAAAGCCCCCCCACTTGTGCACCTTCACGGAGGGAACCCCAAGAAGGTTGAAAAAGCTGCACAATGACAGTAATGTGCTGCACTTTCCAAAACCTTCGCGGGAGCCACCGTGACACTTCTCAAGGTTACCAAAGAGAGTGTGTTTGGCGAGTCTTGGCCTACACCTGCCAATATGAAGAAGATGTCTCCTAGTGACCTATTCATTTTCCTGGAAAAGACAGGATGGACGATGACCTAGGAGGACAACTCCTCGGGAGAAAGAAGAAGAATATATTTATTGAAATAGGTAATCCTCATACACAATATTATATAAAACATATCACTAACATAGAAATTGAAAATATTTAGGTGAAAAAACTCAAAATGTAGATTTAATTTAAAATTGAAAATGAAAATTTTTAGTTTGAAAAATCACAACATATGCTATTAAAAATACATTGCAATATAGGTGCAGCTCCAATACAATGATAAAAAGCAGAAAACAACATGCAAATACTATATTTATTAATATTATCTTACCAAGTATTATTCTATCTAGCATTATGGATGGATTTCAATAACTGTTTTTTAAAAATACTTAATAATGGACTACATTAAATTTCATTTGATAATTTATTGTATGCATCAAACCTTTTGGAAATAAATGATTCATGTCACTTCTCCTATTTGTTCTGCATAAATGCAAATTAGTATGATTTCTTGTGCCATATTTGTGCACTTCTGAATTCAAACTAACAAATTCAGAAAAATATGCAGGTGATGAGTTATTCAGAATTTTATATATAAATGTCATAGTTAAGTAATACAACCGTAAAGAAACTGGTAGCCATCGCAAAGTTTGTAACACAATTCCAATTTCAGTAAATCTATTCACTTTCAGCACAATACCCCTTTCTGATCAAA
>WOGO01002170.1:0-16344 GCA_015342085.1 Leptinotarsa defecta | reverse complement strand
GATTTCTTCATATTTATTGTAAAAACATATGTATAGGTGTCAACTGATAACTGTTATAAAAGAAGAGAACCGGATTGTAGCATGAATCTCTTCAAATTTTTCTTGAAACTAAGTGGTGATAGGGATTTGAATTCAATGGGTAGCCGATTATATAAATGTGCAATGTTATAAGAAAAAGATCCTCGAAAAAAAGAAGTTTTATGTTTAGGTGCAGTCAAGAGATGTTTAAATCTCAAATTTAGATTATGTACATCGGTTCTAAAGGACAGTTTCGTGAATAGGTAGGCAGGTTTCCCAGTGGATATGACCTTATGGAATAAACTAGCAGAATGTAGTGTGCGCCTAGCATCCATGTTCAGCCACCCGAGTTGTTTCAAGTATTGAGACACATGCTCACGTCTCCTTACGCCCGTGATGAGTCTTATGCACGAATTCTGCAGTTTTTGAAGTCTCTGCCTGTCAGATTTCAAGAGTCCTGGACCATAAACATATCAGCATATCATCCTTCGTCTTGAAAATTTAATTCGACGTGCTTCATTGAAAAATTTCAACGACATTTTCTTAAGACTGAGAATCATTTCGTTTTTTATCCACAATTGCTCCAGAACGGTGTTCGTCCATCGCATATTCATGACTATACAAAACCCTATGCAGCTTCAAGGAGCGAAACACCATCGTATTTTTCCGAACCGGCCGGAGCAAAAAGAAATCTGAACGTTATTCGTGGTGAAACAGCCGACGTTAAGGGGTAGTCAAACACTTCTGGGGTAATGGTCCAAAGACAAACTCGTAAAATTTAGCCCCCCGCCTAATAGGCCGTAACGATGCAAATGAAGCAAATGTGTCAGCTCGCCATTAAAATGTTCCCTGGCAGACACGCATGGCGAAATCTATTAAAGGGTCTTTTGTTATTCTCTCCAGGAATTTTGTTAGGTTGGAGATTATGTAGTGTCTCTACATAGGCCGAGTAGGGATTGTAATTGCTTCTTATCGCTCTGGGCGAATTGGGAATAATTCTGTCGGACTGATACTTTGTGTACCGCATCGTTTTTCCATTACAAAGCAACTTTTAGATTATTAAAAACATTTTGTCCTGACACTGACCTTCTTATACTGTACAGCACTTCATTGTGGTTCTTTTATTAAGCGATGAACTTGAAAAAAGAAAAGAACAAACTGTCCTCCAGCGGCAGGTAAAAAGAAAGCAAATCAACCAATTTCGAAAATAGGTATGAAGTTAGAAATTTTCAATATATTCAGTTTGAGTTTCGATAGTTCAGAGATATCTCGTAATGAGTTTTTTCTTCCTCTTTAAAGACTTCTTCAGTTCAACTTATACCCAAAAACACAAAAAAATCTCTCAAGTAACTGAAACGCAAATGGAAAATTCATCTAAGGCGATGCCTGAACAGAAAGAGCTGCGTGAACTCATGAAATTCAAAGAGATCTTTCGGGTTCTGGGAATATTACTGCTCTGGACCCATATTTCAATTCTTGGATGAATAGAGAGTAGTATAGTAGTAGATTTCAGCGTAGTTTATCATCGGTCCGACCATTTTGGTTACTGATAACGGAGATATGCCAAAGAATTGTAAACCGATAACATGGTTGAATTTGTGCGATGAGTTGTTAATTTACACTACATATGCATCAATATTTTCAATTGTTAACCCATTATTCCAACGGGTATATAGGCAGAGAGGGTCAAAGTGAGAAGCTACGACTGCTAGTAGAACCTGATTATCGACTGGCTAAGATTCAATGCTATATACACGTAACCGTCCTATAGCCTGCATTTCAATGACTCATCGTATTTTTTTTCTGATTGATTTGGCCGTTACTTGATGAAGATCCACAGTAATTTCATAAACTACACCCCACGATTTGATCTCTACAAACTTCATTTGGAAACATGTTTTGCTAACACAGTAGCTTTATCGAGTGATTTGAATACTTCAGGTTGCTTCTTTCACTGATATCTATATACTACAGGTAACCTTAATTAAGACTACCTTCAAAAAATGACCTAAACCTCTACCTAAGGTACCTCGTCAATTATGATCACCTGAAGCACATTACCTCACATATACATGAATAATAATTCTTTCTCGGTTTTTGAAAAAACAAGTTCAATAATGGTGATCTGTTGGAATCAAGTTCATCATTCATTAGAATGTTTGAATTTTTGAGTTTATTAATTAATATTTTCAGTGTTATTTCAATATTATCAGTGTGAAACTGAATCATTTGGAAGAAATGATTCAGTTTCACACCTTTATTTTTTTTGTGCAAAATTTTGAACTCCTCGTTTTTCTAGAAGATGATTTGAATATGTTGAATTCATTTTCTTATTTACATAGCTCATATGATGTTCCTAGATCCGATTCCTAAATGTGATGCCAGTTTGACCAATATATACCCTAGGACACGTTCCACACTTTGATTTATATACCCCTGATTTCTAGAATTTAGATGTTTTGTCTTTATTATTTTCAACTAACTTTTTCAACGTATTACTTGTTCTATATGTAATTTCAATATCTTGTTTCCTCGTTTTTTTTGCGGTCGTCAGAAGAAAATTGAATTATCCAAATCACATGATGAAGCTACTGTAAATTGTAATTTGCTCCTATGCATATAATGTTAATAATTCATTATCATTAGCCAGGTCGTGAAGTAATAACAATTGAAAATCAAGTATTCAGAGAGGAAAAGAAAAGAAGAAAAATATTATTATTAACATCTACATCATGCTTGATGTAGATGGACCCCTTGAAACTCCATGCATTTCTCATACCAAAAACGTTTTGTGCTTCTTTCAGGATAATTCTACGTTTTTTTGTCAGGTCTTCTGCAATGAATATTTTCTTTCCTTTGAACTTATAAGCATCTTTAAACAGCTTGGATTTCAATTCCGTGTTTGCTAACTTCAGTATAATAGGTCTGCTTTTATTAGGTTTATCCATTTTCCTGCCTATTCTGTAGCATCCAACTATATTGTCATTTCCTAAATTCAGACCAGTATTTGTATTGATTATGGATTTGATTTTATCTCGCAAGTTTTCTTCCTCATCAGCATCTTCGTTTACCCCGTATACACAAACATGGGTGGCTTTCATATTCTGATATATATCATCGACTTTTTGTTCCAGGAGATAATTGGTCTTTTCCATTTTATCCACTTTTTGCTGTAGATGGGACGTTCTTTCAGCCTGAGTTTTTAGTTCCTCTTCTAGTTTCTTCAGTTTTTGTTCAATTTTGTCTGTTACCTTTTTTACTATTCCACTAATGAAATCTCGATCTTGGAATATTTCTTGAATGGATTCTTTTATGAGGGAATTAATTTCTTGTTTGTTTCTGGTCACAGACATAACTTGGCTTGGTGTGGTTTCGTTGTGAAATGACACACACTATGATTTATCGTTCTTCACTTTTCACGGGATTTTACAACCACTTTGTACCGACTAAAACCTGTAGTTTTCAAGGAGCAATTTAACGTAGGTCTATTCACTATGAGACATGAATAAGAACATGAGAACAAACATCAAAAGTTGATAAGGTGTGTAGAGTTTTCTGGTTCGGAACAGTGATAGATAGATCCTTTTATTAATCTCCATAAATCATTTACATGACATGAGATAAGTTCAATGGTAGTCTTATAGATAAAACAAATATAAAAATTAATACCTATAAAAGTTTGAATAATCAGGTATTTACACATAATGACATTAAGTAATTGATGAAGCATATACAAAAGAATATATAGGCGTGTAAAGACACGCCCGAAGATCCAATTGTATGGCGAAACACGTCTTGCGTTTTCCATTCCATCAAGTATCTTGTTCCTGTGGAAAAAATTATATAGGCGGAACCTCAAGACCCTTAGATGTGAGAAAAATGAACATCGTGAATATATAAGAAGACAGGTGTCAGGATCTGGGATAGCGGAGCATATACTAAAATCATCTGGTGATCACGCTATAGAATGGAGGGAAACAAAAATTATTACAAAAGAAACTAATGAAAAAATTAGAAAACTCAAAGAATCCGCATATATTTTTTAGCGGGTAATAAGTACATTTTGAATAGCTCTGTGGAAATGGATCGTACCTGGTTGCTATTACTAAGAACTAAGAAGAGAGGTTGACAACGGTAATATGAACCTTACTGAACTGAATTTTCAAAAAACATCCAATATACCTATGTGGACCTTCCATCCTTCCAAAGTCTGTCAAAGAAATTAGAGCTATCACAATTAGAGGCAAGGTTTTTATAGTGAATTCCATGTTTTGAAAACGGAAAAGGATTTTTTTCGACCACCGAAGAAAGCTAAGTATTAGTATTTAATTTTTTCAATTGATTTTTTCAATTTGTATGCAAGATTTATGAATACGACAAAGTTACTAATTGGACTTTTCAGTGGTTTATATTACGTAGTAAATTTTCGGGGTGACCTTTTCAGTTTGCCCTTTATTACAATTCAATTCAATTAATTCAAATCAATTGATTCAACTTTTATTTTTCAGATTGTGGAAGGTTATATACAAAAAAAAACGGCAAAAAGTATTGAGTCCTTCACGAAAAAAATATGTCTTTATATTAAGCCAATCAAAAAAATGTATTTTAAAGAATATCAAATTATGAGTTCTGTGTCAGTCTTAAACTTTTCATTTTGAGTTACTTTGACATATTACCTATGAGTGACACATGCCACATGTGACATTTGATGAGATGACTGAACTCGGTAGTGCCAGATGAAGCGTACTATGCTTTTGTGATTTGGGATTTACGTTCAAGCACCTTTCATTACCTACTATTTCATAGTCTCAAAACTGTAAACATGAATTTCAATATGAAAAAAACAAAAATAAAAAAATGCATTTTTTTTGACAATTTGAGTATGAAGCACGTGACAGCAAATTTTGTTTTAAAATTACTAAATTTTAACCAAAAAACCGTCACATGAGCATCATCAACGGCGATCCAGATTTGCTCAAGAATGTTATAACTGGTGACTAATCATGGGTATATCAAAGTCTAATTGTTCCAATGGAAGATCCCAGGAGAGCCAAGACCAAAAAAGCACGCCAAGTTCATCAAATGTCAAGGTTTTGCTCACTGTTTTCAGTGTTTTCTCCAACTATCCTGGCATAGTGCCCCAGGAGCTCTTGTTACATGGTCGTACGATCAATAAGGAGTATTAATTAATGCATCCCTTCCGTGAAACAATACGAAAAAAACGTCCGGTTTTGTGGAAAAGTCATTCATGGCTTTTGCATGGGATATTGCACATGCTCACTCGTCATTGCTTGTTTGTAATTTTTTGGCCAAAAACCGCACCACAATTATGCCTCAGCCACCGTATTCAACAGTCCCTTGCTACTTCTTCCTGTTCCCTAGGTTGAAGTTACTCAAGAGGATTGGATTTTTCAGAAAAAAACAAACATATCGTTTGCCTAATTATCACTAGTTTTTTTCGTGGTATCACATTTCAGTAATCGTGTGATCATTTCTGTATTTCTAGCTATTGAATTTATGTCGCAAAACAATCTGACGAAGAAATGTTATTCGAATTGATTATAGTACTCTACCAGTATCAATACGTTAAAATGGCAAATAATGTCTTTATTCACCACAATAAGAAATACAAATTAAATAATATTACATAAAAATGATGAATAGGCGGAGTTCAGCCATATTAAAAATCAACCAGTAAGTCCACCCCCACTAATTTTATTCATAAATTGACAAAATTCTCGGTGAACTCGAAACGAAGTGTGGAGCCAATTTCGTTCTTTTACTATAGGCGTGCGCTCATATAAAAACGAAATTTAAGATTATTATAGAATATTTTGTAGTAAATTACTCATAACCAACTACAAAAACTAAAAACAATAATAACAACAGCGAATAAACTAAACACAATATCAATTTTTTATACCTAATCTGATGTCCGTGGTACCGTCAAATCCTTCGATACTACAGCACTGAACGCGTTGGGTGAGAATCTCATCCTAAGAGCGATTGACGGTCCTCGGCAACTCGGGCGGATCACATGATAAGATAGCTACTGGTTCTATTATTCTACTGTGGTTCAGCTATAAGAGCTACTTTTGAACCCAACCGTTAACAATAATAATTTTCTAAGTGAAAATTGCATGAAATAAAAAATATCGTGTTGAAACCACCGACATAAAGGTTATGTCGATGGTTGAAACTTTCTAGATCAACATTTAAAATTTGAATGGGTAGTTTTATTTTCACTTGGGGACAGATTATAAGATTCTCTGAACCTCACTAAGTTTTCGATATTGGCGCCGCTGTGTCAGCAGATTACATCCCAAAATGATGTAGTGCAATGAAGATTATAGACACCCCAGATCAAATCAAAGGTGCCGATTTCGAGTGCCCTGCCGTCCCTGATATTTTATTAATCTGTGATTCTGTGACCGGAATAAACTTTGTACTTTTGTAGAGTATTCATATTCCAATTCAATTTATTAATGTACTTTCTAATTTAGTAATTTGAGTTTCTTTGCTAGGTACTCCCTTTGAGTGTTGCTGGTTCTGGTACCTACATCTTGTTGTTTTTCGGTGTATGAATGAAATTGAATTTCTTGTATATCAATAATGGTTCTTAAATTATTTTATGATTTACATTCACAACCTTCACGAGCTCTGTTCATGTTTCTGAAGTTATCCAAAATTCCCTTCCAAAGTTGTGCTGTAGATTTACTGAGAGGTTAATATATTTTTGAAAATTTGCTCATACTATTTGAATTATGGTTATTCATAATATAACAGAAAATCTTAAAATCTTTCAATTTTAGGTGAGCATTTAACTAAGGAATTCAAGAAAAATTATTCAAAATTTCAAAAAGTACCATTCATTCACGAAGATGACTTTTTTCTAACTGAAAGGTATTCAAAAATTTGAGTATTGAGATTGAGGTCGTGTGTATGTATGAAAATATTATTTTCAGTATTGGTATTTTGCGATATCTCTCTAGACAGTATCCAATAGCAGATCACTGGTACCCAAAGGATAGTAGAAAACAAGCAAAGGTAGATGAGTTGCTTGAATGGCAGCATCTCAATATAAGACTAAACTGTGCAACGTATTTTATAACTAAAGTAAGTAGGACATGAAGGCCGCTTTCTAATAGGAATGTTCAAAGTATCCTTAGTCACACAATGATATGACTGTTTCATACATCAAACTTATACTTTTTTTTTCAACAAATTTGTTACAATGTAAATCGATAAAAGCATTTTTTTTTACCTCAAAGGTTCATATGAAAGCTCCCATTTATTTACATTGTGACAAGTTCATTGAAGTGAAAAGTAAAGTTGAACTGAATATTTGGAACAGCCATTAATAATAATAACAAAGAGTAAAGGGTAGCAGAGGTGGTTAAAAGGAAGACTAGAGTAGACAATTTAAACCTGCTTAGTGTAACCTCAACCTCTATGTGGCCTTGATTATTTGGAAGGCATTTCATATAACTTCTCAAGAGTTGCTTGAGCATTTGTCGGGATATCTTGCATTACCTAATAAAATAGTGATATGTCTTGAACAACTGATGCCATTCTAGAGGACTCTCCTCTTAATATTTGAACAGATTGGAATCCTTCACAGATCAAGTTACCTCCAGATGGAAAAAAAAGAGAACTCAAAGGTGATTACCGCTCTTTAAAGATGTAACCAGTCCCATATGGATGATAGAAAGATTTGTATTTTTGGTTCACAAGATGTAATCCTTATTTTTTCCAGGCATGTATCACCACAAATTCCCAACATAAAGAACACGGCCACAAATATGCCTACTGTTTTTACCTTAATCTTCTATGTTGGAGTGGCAAAGTGGGTTTTGACGGAGCAAAATACCGCACTTCTTTTCAGGACCCACCAATAATTTTTTTAGGTTTTGATAACGGAAAGGAATTACTTTCTGAATTGTTGACCATTTTAATTCCAATCATTTATTTCATTTATAGGCAAATTTTTTATAGACATGACAATTTACTATATAATTATACTGTTCCTATTAACAGTAACTTTTCTTTGATATCTAGATTTCCGATTCATTTATTTTTCAGACCCAAAAAAGTTAAGGAACTTAATTTGCCTCTTATTAAATCATCAACAGGATTTTTTTTCAATTTTTTTGTGTATGCACCTCCATTGACTTCCACTTTAGCGAATGCTAAACTTTGCTTTTCTGCTTTCGCCTCCACTAATGTAGCCTCCATTACAACACTGCTTGGAATATATATCCAGAAACATACAGTAACAACTTTCCATCTAAGAAAGATTTGAAGAGCTGCTACAAAGAAATAGGGATATGATCAGAAAATGACAGAACACTTTCCATTGAAAGGAAATCTGAGAAAAATAGGGCCATAATTGAGAGAGCTTTCAAGTTTTATGTGAGGTACTGAATCCAAATGACACTGTATTCTCATGGGCTTATTACGTTGTCTCATTTATTTTCATGACACCTATCTTGTTACCTTTATTATTTAGTACAGGTACTGTGTTAAATGTTTGTCATATTCTTCTGGACCTATTAAATTACTTGTTTCCCGTGAACCAATGCCCCGCATGGCGACCTGTTTCTTCCCTTTTTTATCGTCTGCACCTGAGGTCTCCATTGTATAATTCCATTTTATTCAAGTGTCCTCTGAATGATCAGGGTTCAGTAATTCCTGAGTGTGTTGGCATCCAGTACAGATGTAATCTGTTCCTGTCCGTCGGTTAGTTAATCCTTCACCTCATTCTGAGACCAGTATTGATACCAATCTTTGGTTCATCGATGCCCTGATTGCTGCCTGATTGTGTGTAAGAATTTTGACCTGGTTGTTTCGTTACAGTCTCTGTATTGATATTCCTTGCACATTTCAGTATTGTATACAGTTCCACCTGGAAAACAAATGTATATGATTAACGGAAAAACAGATTTTAAAACAGATATGGAATGAGGGCTAGCTGTAAAGTGTATTTCTACCAGAGTATATTATACTACCTATATATCTGGCGAGCATGTTTTTGAAATAACTGTTCAATATATTGGAGGAATAACAACTTGTAGCTACTCTTTGAACCCTAAGACAACATATTTTTCGAATTTCTTTTTTTTTTTACTCACTCTTTATATAAATAAGGAATTTCGATCTTGGATCAACATGATTGAATGATTCATTTTTTCACGATATCTATATCAGTTATAAAAAAAATGAAATACCTGGACTTGCTTTTACAGTCACTTAATAGCCTTTTTTGCAATAATTGTAAAAATTATTACTCCTATCATGACTGACATTTTTCATATAATTAGTCTTTGAATCGGTCTTTAGCCGGTTGGTTAGCGCGAGAGGTTTGTTATACTCATTCAATCCACCGCTATATGAATGTTGATTCCATTTTCACTTCATCTTATCATCCGTGCTCGGAATCGCACGTTAAAAGGTGGGACCTCATAAATCCCTAGCTTCTACAAGGTGCTGCTTTTGAGGGTGGCCACAGCTTGGTAATGGAAAAACAGAATCTAAACAAACAGATTTTTCATTCAAAAATTGATTGAATTGTTTTATTTTATCAGACCTCTTTAGTACTTGTAACAGATGGTACCAAAACGATTTTATTTTTCATTTCCAATAGTTCACCATACCTCTAAAAACAGGAAAAGACCCATTACCTGAGAAGGTGGAGAAAGCAAAAAAGTACATGGTGAAATCCCTTTCAGACTTCGAGGAATTGTTTCTAAGCGGAGATGGCCCATTTGTTTTTGGAGATAAAATTTCTTATGCAGACCTTCAGGCAGCTTGCGAGATAGAACAGCCACGTAAGTTATCCGTGTGGAGGGTTGTGATTTGATTTGAAAATACTTATAATCTTATGAGGATTCAAGCAGCATTGAAGGGATACTAAGAAGTAGTAATAACTTTTGCTTGGCTATGAAAAGTTCCAATTTCAATGATGAAAAAATATAAACCCCGGTGTTCCATGTAACCTTCCACAATCTGAAAAATAAAGTTAAATCAAAAGTCTTTCCTTCATAACACTTCAGCAAATTCTCCATTGATTTACTTTTATTAATTTTTTCAGATTTTGGAAGATCATACACACAAAAAATAACTTTCAAAGAATATTTCCCAGCTTTCATTGAAAATAAGTTGTCATGATCAACACCATTAGTAGGACAATGCAATGGAAATATCTGGATATGCATTGTCTAAAAATGTGTTAACATATTGAAATTCATGAGAAGAAAAAATATATTCAGATGAGTCAGTTAAAAATTTGAATATTAAAAAAAGAGAAGAAAAAGAAAACAATGCGTTTGAGATTCACTTATTGTAAAGAAAACACAAGTAGTTGTGTGTATTTCATGAAAATGAAATAATTAGTGGGTCAATTCTTATTGCTTGCAAACAATCGACTTTTCTCTTATCGTTTTCTATGTTATTATTTGATGAAATATTTTTTATATAATGATTTCATAATGAATTTTCTTTATAAATTAGCGTCCATGTACTTCTGAATATCATTCCTATTGGTTATTTACTTATTTTTTTCTCATTTTCGTTTCTTATTATTTTTTTTAATTAGCTCATCCGAACATTTAGTCCGTTTTTTGACAATGGAAGTTGAAACCTGTAACATTCACAGATATATTCAACTTCTGAATGACTTCGAAAATAGGGGAAAGTTCCGGATCCCAAAATAAATGCACAAAATAACACTTTATTCATTCGAACATTGAGTGTGAATGTTCATTGGAGATGAGAGTCTAGTTACAGTGTACTGGAAACGAAACTTTATTTATCAAAGAATGAAGAATGTGAATTTTCATGACTTAAATAATTGTCAGTTCGATTTTTCGACATTATTGGCCGTCACATGAGGAGTTTTTATGTCTAAAGTTTTGTTTACAACTTCGGTAGACATCAAATGCAGTTAGGCTGTGCCGGGTTTTATTAGTCCATCCGTTAAACCATCGAAGAGAGAGAAATGGACTCCAATACACAAATAAGTAAATAGGACATTGACACGACATAGGTGTATAGGTCATCATCAACTGTTTCTTTCATAAAGCTCATTAGTTATGACATTATTCACAATTTTATTCGCAAAATTCATGAAAAAAATAATTGATAATTAGTTGATATAAAATATAACTCCGATACATGTATGCAATATTAACTTGAAAAAACGGAACAAAGTTTTCAGAATATTAGTTTATGAGTAGTGCCACCAGTTTAACAAAAATTGAATCATTTGCTTTCAGCACAAAATAATCTATAAAATATAGCATTTTTCAAAATATTATTCAGAAAAAAAATTATCACTGCAGAAGATACAAAACACAATAAAGGTAGAAAAGACAATGCGTTCATTAATCACTAGTAGCAAGTTGAAAATGTTCAAGGTCAAAGGACTCTTTTTTTTTTTTCGCGTTTTTTAGGGACTTTTGTAACATACTCTTCGGTGCTTTGAGTACATTTGGAGACTTCATATATTCAATAGAAGTTTTCTGATAAATTGCTTTATCTAATAGAAACGCGCCAACATTTATAAAGAACAAATAGATTCTATTAACATAGCTATTCATCAATACGATTTCAGTAAGATGATTGTAGCAACCAAAGATCAACATTTCTTTTCGCCTGTCAACTCATCTTTGGGTCCACAAAACAGTGTGTGGCTTGTTTTGTGTTTGGGTCTTTGGAATAATACAGTCGGGAACTAGGGGATCGTTTCCAAGGTATTGAACCGTGTTCCGCAAGATGTTTAATTAACTGGTTCTATGTTCTTATGTTTTGCCTGATGCTTTGTTTATGGCTTTCCTGATTTTTCCATGATTGCTTAATTATTTATTGACGTTGTTACATCGCAGTGTGTTTGCCAGTGAACTAATATTGAATTTTATGTAGGAATGGTAGGATATAACCCAAGAGATTACTTTCCAAAGATAAAAACATGGTTGGAAAACGTACGGAAAGAATGCAATCCTGTTTATGATGAGGCGCATAATATTGTTAACATGATTGCTGACGATGATAATTTGAAAGCGAAGCTGTAAAGGTGATAAATTATTATAGTTGTTACAGGTTTTTAAAAAGGTGATTGTTTTTGTCAAATTATATTTATAAGTAATAACATCTTTTAATGAACGTCGACCTACTATTCCATATACTTTTATTTGCCATGAGTTCAAATTTTCTCAAACACAAAACACAAGAACTACAGGAGTACAGTTGAGGCGCTTTAGGAGCGTTGCCTGTGCGAAAGTAGCGATTTCACGTTGGAATTGAATCGTTGGAGATTAAATTCATTTTGAAAAACGTTCTCAGGAAGTTTTTTTCAAATAAACGCAGTTCTCTAAATGAAAGAGTTCTTGAACAGCAAAGTTCGAAGTGTACTGAGTTGAACCTCAAAACGATGAGCAACCACAGTCCATCGCGTATTTCTGATATGTACCGTTCTTGGTGGAATCAAATGTGCCAAGTCACTTGAACACCTTCTGTGAAGGTATCTATGAAAAAGACAAATCTCCAACCTTTTTTTGATGTTCCAGACAATCAAGGTTGCAAGTGGTGTTCGCGTCTCTAATCAGGCAGATGGCTCTTTTCTGGATGAAATCCAGCAGCTTTGGGGTATGCTCAGCGACAGAGCTCTATACATGTGAACAATACTACAAAGAAGGTCTGCTCTGAGAAGCAGTCTTTGCAATTCTAGCGACACGATAGTGCCGATGCATATTGGTGTCCATTTTAACCCCCAACAAACTTATCGAAGCAGAAAGCGGAATTGTCTGTCCTGGCATTATTATATCTGGTTCGGAGACATTAATCTTTTTAGATAAAACCTATTCCTGGATTTTGAAACCTGGTTATTTTCTCCCCAATTCGAAATCACCTCTAGATCCTTATTAAGATATACAACCTCCTGCTGCTGGTGAACATGTGAAATGAAATGACGAGACAATAGTGCTGTCATCAGCAAAGCCATATAGTAGATTTTTGTTTTTTTCCCAATAAGTCTGTGATACTTAATAAAAAGAGGCTTGGAGACAATATGGATCCTTCGGGAACACCAGCGTTGATGTTGAAAGTATTCGAGAGATATCCATCGATAGCCACTTGCATGGAACGTTTTTTCAGGAAGCTGGAGAGGCATGCACAACAATGATCCGACAAGTCAGCATCGAAGTTTGGCCAGCAAACCCTCATGACATACACGGTCAAAGGCTTTAGAAATATCAAATGCAACAGCTCTTGACTCTCCACGTTTCTCGATTACGTTATTTCAAGTATGGGCGACATAGATGGTTCCGAAAACCATATTAATAATAGCTTAAGATGTTAAAGCCTTCCAAATATTTGAGGATATGGAGGTTTACGGCTTTCTCCATGAATTTTGATATCACTGATAGCAAAGCGACTGGTCTATATTTATTTAGAAGATTTTTATTGCCCCTTTTTGGGAATAAGCTGCACGCGTACAATTTTTCAAGAATAAGGAAAAACCCCTTCCTTGTAAGACAAGTTGAAAAGTCTGCAAAATACTGGTGCGAGAGTTCAGGGCACTTCAGGACCAGACGCCTTGTTGATATCAAGGCTGTCTCGACAAAGTTTCCGACATTGTGGATTCTAGTGTGGGAATAGTGGGTGGTGCATTTTACAGAAAATCGGCTGTGGAATGGAACGCAAATTGTAGATTGGCTGTTTCTATGACTGTTATTGCAATTGAACCACCCGCTTGTGTTAGTGGTGGAATTGTGGATTTTGCATAGTTTTGATTAACAGCTTCAGCTACCAACTAGAAGGATCTAGACCCGTTGGGATTAGCAAGAGATTAGGGAGTAATATCCCAATAGTTTCATTCGTTATTTGAAATATCGTATTCTTTATCAATATAGTTTGATTTAAAAGTTTTTCTTTGATCAATACCATTAAAGTTTTGGTACGTAAGAATGTGCTTATAGAACACACCCGTAACCGATTTACGTATGATATTGACATTACGTCAACGTGTTTGGTTTTGTCACCGTAGATACTGTGGTTCTGTCATTCTGTGAAAGAATGGAATGGAATGACGGAATGACACGGAAAAAAAACACAAGAATGGCCACCTCATCGTAAGTCTGTAAACAGGCTGCTTAAAATTTTGAAGAACTTATGAATAGTAAAACTTGAAAAATGAAAACGATTTCATTTAGTTTAGTGATCCTAACATGTTTTGTGTCTGCGAACTGTATTATGTGGACGTTAGAACCAAATTCTCAAAAGTGTTTAAGAGAAGAACTTCAACAAAATATACCTGTTATAGGAGAATTTGAAGTATCAGAAGCCTCTGGACAAACTGTAGATTATGTGGTACGTGTACTGACACATTAGCAACTGTTTTCAGTTTAGTTTACAGATCATTTTATGAACATTAAGGCCAGTGTTATACCTATATTTTACGATTTTCTACTGTTAAGAGAAATTTTCGTAAATATTTAGGTGCCTTATTTTTCAGGTTACTGATTCAAAAGGTCACATTTTAGCAAAGAGGCAGGGGATCTCAAAAGGAAAATTTTCTTTTAACACAGAAAGTTATGACACATACGAAATATGTTTTGTTTCTCATGTACCTCAAAGTAAGTAATAATCTTTGATTTTGATTAGTCTTATGAATTAAAAATAAAACCATTGTTTTTGACTTTCGACGGCTTCATAGCTATGCTCACTCCGTTATTATTTGGTTACCAATTAGAAATAGTAGAATAATTAGAATTATCTATACCAAAGAAAGGTCAAGAATAACATTAATGGTGATACCAACAATTTTGACAAACATTTCAACAAATAATATTTATTTCATATTCATATACTACTCCATTCTAAAGATTCCATCGATTGACACAGAATGGAAAGTAACAACTGGGAGAAGAATCATACAGCATAAAAATGAGGGAAATGGTCATTTGAGTATCAGAATCATAGCAAAAAGATGGAGCACAAACTATAAAGATTCAACAAAACGAATATTGGTATTGAATGAAAACTGGTGTTGATAATTTAAATATTTTCTGGGCATTCTTCTGTTTTTTTATGGACGAGAGAATCTTTTGTCAATTACTACTTGCTTTGAAGTGCAATGCCAACAGTCAAAACACCATCTTCAGATATAGGATAAAGAAAATAACTTTTGCCTGATTTTTACTGAGTTTTTTATTTGTTACGACCGATTTCGGTTTGTTGAACCATTCTCAAGTTTACTTGAGAATGCAGTAGAAAGGTAGTTCAATGCAAGATTTTTGATAAGCTGATCTACACAAAATATAGAGAATTTGTTGAAAATTTTCAAACAACTTGAAGTGTAGCTAGAGCTAGAGAGGAGCAAGAGGAAAATTTACCTTGGACCAGAAACAGGTAGAAATCATTCATTCTGTAGTGAATAACCCCCTGCAGTTCACGACAGCATTCAAAATGAATTTGAAAATATACTTGTTTTTCCAACAAAATGGTACGCCCTCACATTTTCAGGCCTGTAAGATCTTGATTGGATCAGACATAACCAGGCATGTAGATAGGTAGGCAAGGTCTGTTGGAATGACCTGACAGAATTACCGAAACTTGTGCTAGCATTACACTATAAGCATTCCATTGAATTTGGGATGAGGAATTCTTTCCGTTAGAAGTTATCGAAATTCAAAAAAGTGTAGGTCATTGTATAGAGAATATGAATATGGTCTCTATTACATTGAATATGGTCTCTATTACGAAAAAAAAGTTAGTAGGATAAATCTTACACTTTTCCACCTCTTGAGTTATATCTTGATATAATCCTGGCCAATAGTAAGCTAATCTTTCGTTTTCACAATAGAGGAATTGATACTTTGGTGGGCTTTGTGTAGTACTTCATTACTGAAGTTTTTTTTGTTTTTCTGGGACTATCAGTCTTACCTCTAAATAGAAGACCATCTGGTTCAATTGTTCCATCTCTAGTATCTCAGAATGATCATTCAATATGGAGCAACAGTTTTTTGATTCAGGTTATCCTTTCTTGACGTGTCCTGAAGTACTGAATCATTTTGTAAGTCTCTAATTTTTCAGCGCTTGCTATCATCATAGAGTCAACAATTGCAGATTAATTTTCTAAATATCTAATATCAACGGTTTCGTTTCCGGAACTTCTTGAAAAATGTATTTGTCATGTAAAAATGCTTTCCTGGTATATATATCGATTTTGGATTGTAGCTGATTCGTTGTAGTCATTCAATCCAGGCCAGAAATGCCTGGATTGCCAAGGATAATGAAGCCCAATATATCATTGTGCGAACTCTGGACAAG
>WOGO01002169.1:0-16347 GCA_015342085.1 Leptinotarsa defecta | reverse complement strand
TTAATGTATAGTAAGCCTTTTTGACCGGAATAATAATAATAATAATATTATTTCTTGAGATAATAAAGACAAAATACTCACTTCTCCAGACATAACTGCTTGATGATGTAACTCTTGGTGACGTATCTGTCCCACCTCTTCTTAAAACCGCCCCCATCAACCAGCAATCCCTCCAAATAAGGGTAACACATACTATCGATCTTCCAGGCATCAAATATCAATTTCAAACCGACGTTGAACAAGTTCTCAGAGCCTCTGCTGACGGCTTGGAGCGTAGACATGATTTTAGGTATATTTTCCCTGAGGACAACCAACTTTGGCAGGGCCGATAAAAGCTCGAAGCTTAGCCTGGCGTGCCGCGTGTTGGACAACTTGTACAGGATGATTGCGAGCAATTTGGGAGTCAAAGAAACGTTCCTCTCTGCGCTGTTGAGTATCAGAGCGAGGGATTTCGATAAGATTTCCTGGCTGAAATCGTCAACTAGTAGCAAACCGCATAGAAAGTGTAATATTTCTTCGATGAAAGAAGACGGGCAGCCCTGAAGACTGTCCAGCCACTCGGAAAGTCTTGTTTCGCTGTACAAATCTCCAGATAGTCGGCACAACTCAACAGAACCAAATAGAGTGTTGTTGGAGGTGATTTCTTTATGGAAAATGTCTGGAAAGTTATTCGAACCATCGTCGTTTCGTGGACGGTTATCCATAGAGCAAGTTTTGTTGAAAATGCTTTCAGCTATCTTGTAGGCATCCTCTATTAATATGCAGGGACTCGCTAGCCATTGCAGTAGGGAAGATCTGAGCGTCTGGATGACGTGAAAATCTGCTTTCGACTGAAGTACCACGGTTTCACCTTGAAAAAGTAATGATCGACATCATCAATTCAGTTTATTATTAGATAGATAGATAGACATATACTTTATTGTCCAAAAAAATACAATCTTATTGAGAAAGCTTGTTAAAAAATCTGGTATATATAGCACTTCAAAGAATAAAAGAAAAGTAACACTTCAAAAATACAAATACAGAAACACAATTTGAGCAAAACTAAGTTCACATATCTAATAGATAAAATGAAACAATAGAAAATAAAATTTAACAAAGTTTGTAGACAAAATAGTATGTATAGGTAGATGAACTATGCCGATTCTGTGACTCCGGAAATTCAACTAACAGAAGCAATGAAGTATAGTAACAGAGTTACAACAAATAAAAGATGACATAGATACAACATAAAAAGAAAAAAAGATTACATCTATGAGTGATTCCCAGATGTGCTCGAGATCTATTTCTAATTTCCCTCTTACTGCATTTAACAATATCGCACATATTTGAAAATTTGTTAACATTTGAACACATAACATTAATTGGTGCTTTAGACGTAATATATGTTTGAGCTCTTTTGCACTTGTCTAGACTACAATCTCGGCACATGAAAATCTATTTGTGAAAATAGTACAGGAGAGTCAACTTTACCATTCAATAGCTAAAGATACGAAATTGAATCTGCGTAGTATATTTATACATTCAGATCCTCTTAATGGATAAACTCCATCAACCTTGAAGCATAAAAATTTCAAAAACTTTTTTGGGCTTTCTCAATAGTTATTGAGTACTGGCTATAAATGGGATTCCATTATAATGATCCATATTTTAGTTTAGACCTTACTAGACTGAAGAAAAGAGTTAGTGCAGTGATATTAAAGTTCCTACATTTTCCAAAGCTGAAACCATATATACGATATGCTGATTTATTCATTTCGTGAGAGTTGAATGTAAAAAATAGTATCGGATTAAAAATATTCAAGGAAAGATAATGTTTCAAACACCAAAGAGTTAATTTGTTCTTGTAGTATAATACAATCATCCAAATTGGAAACAGAAACATATAATTTTAAATCATCTGCAAACATCAATTTATTGCAATCAAATGCATCGAAAAGATCATTTATGAATATCAAGAATAGCAATGGCCCTCAGTTGGAACTTTGGGGGACTCCACTGGTTGCAATATAGTTTAGTGAGCAAATCCACTGTATGAGACATACTGTTTTCTATTATTCATGTATGGTTTCAAAAGGTTTAGAAAAATATTATTATTGAAACCCAAACAAGCCATTTTCTTTAGGGGTATTTTATGGTTTATTTTGTCATGTTGAATATGAATGAATATGTTACGGAGGTGTAGGTCTGTCTTGATGGTTGGTTCCACTCAACCTAGTATTATGAAATAATTGAAAAAAAGGAAATTATTTAACAAATGACACAAAAAATACAATGATGATGATAAAATATACTTTATTGTTCAAGGAAAATACTTTCTTATTCGTCAAGCTTCCAAAAATAAGGTGAATTCCAAGGGTCTCTGCAATCTTGGGAACAGGAAAAAGTCGTAGGGGGCTATATCCGGTGAATACGGTGGCTTAGGCATGATTACAGTATTGTTTTTGGCCAAAAAATTAAAAACAATCCACTTGTAAACATTTTTCTGACTCAGAGTAGGTACAGTCACCATATGCAAATTCTTTGACCCATTTTTTTGATAGCATAAAATTGCCGAACACGTAAAACTCTTTCAACTTTTATGCCTCTCACCCACAAACTAAACAGTTGAAACTGTGAACATATGTTCCAGACGAGTGTACGAAAATATTTCAAATCAAAAGACGATAGATGATATACTTTCTTCAAATTTGTAATTATTTTGTGAATGCTTCTGGTGAAAAGATGACAAAAAAATAAGCAAAAAAAAATCGTTGATGGAACTAGATTTCTAATAAATTAAAAAAAAGTACTCACATAGTTGAAAGACATCTTTCAGGTAAACTGGAGAACACACATCAATTATTTTCGAAAATATCAACAGTACACAGTTTGTAGTGAAGTAACGGAGTTTTCCTTGAAAAACCCTCTTCAAACAATATACATTCGGAAGCATATCCAATTTATTAAGAGCCAAGTAGTACAGAACAGTAACTTGCCAGAGTAAAAGCAAATCAACGTTCAAACAACTCTCATTGGAGCTTTCGGCTAGTAGAGCTTGATCAATTAATTCACTAGTTAACTCTACGTGGTCCCTTGTTTCGATCTGAAATATTGATCGTTATACTTCTGAATCAAAAACAATCAAACGTTAACTGTACCTGCAACCAACATAACAAATCGAAAAACAACGTCTCTTCCAAAATCTTTTGACTGAGTAAGAAAGTCCAAAGACGATATTTAAACAAGTTCATTGAAATCGAAGGATGATGCAGCCCATATAAATATACAGGTCTGAATAATTGGTTTACAGGTAACCTGAAAAAATCGAAGTTTTCGAATTACGTTTTTTGTCATCGATTATCAATTATTATACGAAATTCAAAGTCTATTAGAGGAAAAAATAATGGGACTCATGGAAAATTTCAAATACACTCCCTATTATCATCATAAAATAATTGAATCTAAAATGCTTCTCACTCATTTTGCCGGCTATGCAAGCCTCTAATTTTATTGAGCACCAAATTACAGGAACTCGGATTTTCAACAAGGATGGTAATCAGAGGATGCTGAGGGGAATACAGATTGTACTTGGAACCTCTCAAATTGTCTTGCTTCCACTTGAGGTACAACAAATCACCCATTATATTTATCAAGCTTGAATGGCATCTGAAATAAGAATCAAAGAGTACATGATCTTGTCTCCTACTAGAGTTCTCACTTTGTTGAGGATGTTGCAGATAGGAAATCGGCAATAATTGGTTCTATTGAAAGCACCCTATCTTCTACCAGTTTTACAACCGCTCTTCCGGAGACTTCGCTGATAAGAGGATCGCAATTCAAAGATTTTTCTTTGAGAAACTTCAGTTCTGGAAAGTCTTTTACCTCATCTTTGTGTTTAGCTAGTATATTTTGAATAATTTTGGAAAATGTTTGCACTACAGTGTTTGGGCTAGTGGACTGTAGTTTGTTTTCTAAGTCTTCCATTTCAATGTTTCAATATCACCTATATTTTAGCTTTTATAATAATTATGGGTATTATTTTGGGACGAGTTTGTGAAAAAAAAGGCATATATAACCCTATCTTAATTTTTGTTTCGATTTTGAATTTGAATTCCTGTTTCCGATGCGCTAAAATGTTCTTCTTCTTATTTTTTCTCTACTTTAGCCACAGACGAAATATTTTACGCATCTGTGCTTTAGTCATTCTATGTCATACCTAACCAACAATAACGTTTTTGTTCGACCATTTAAACGACAGTACCGTTCATTATTAGTAGCTTTGTGGATAGTCTTTATACAAAGTTAGTAGTAAAAGCTTGTTTCAGAATGTTGGAATAAATGCAAGAATTAGTCAGTGTTGACAATGTGAGGGTTTGTATCCAAATTTTGGGTTTTTTACCCACTGGGTTTTATTGTGTGCGTTTCGTGTCTTAGCGGGTATTTTGAAGTTATTTTCACTAATCGAAATTTTCCAAATTTTTGAACGTCATTCGAATGAGATCTGAAGTGAACATTTTTTTCCTATTTCAACGACTTTGTATCTCTCACGATTTATACTTATCCATGTTGACCTTCTCATCTCGGACGTAGGGTATATTTTTATACATTAACTTTCAGGATGTTTTATCGGGAGTAATTTGAAAATATTTATCGTTTGCATCATATCCAATATGTGATATAATTATTTTGTAAAATTGTTTCCGACACAAAATCAGCGATGTCCAACAATCTGTTATTTTTAGTAATTATCATCAGACCATTAATTTTACTCAGAAACACAACCATACTATACACCTTAGATTTGCCGTCAATTACAACCAACCGCTGATGATACCAGAACCATTCGAAGGGGTCTGTTGTTAAAAAACTTTAAAATGGCTGTTGCAGAACCGAATATATTACAGTTCAAACCTTTGAGTTGAGTTAAAGGGTTAATAAACGATAATCAAGTTTTTAAATGCAACCGAAAATTTCGAATGAATTTCTTCAACCAATTAAAATGCGAAAACTCTTCTAATGAGTCGATAGACGAATCCATTAGTTACCGATATCCATATCATCCTTTGAAAAAGCCTGCGTAGCCAAATTCACTTTAAAATGATGTTTCATTTAGGAACTGAACTGGTGTTAAAGGCACAGTGTTGTTCCAGTGCATGCACTAAATGCGATGAGTAAGACATCTATTATTCATGGTTGCCGTTACCACAAAATCAGTATATGTATTATTTACTGTGCCGTTACAGTCTTAAGAGTCATAGATTTGCAACACTGGATGCATGTGTGGCATATTTATAAATGGAGAAGTTAAAACCCATGTATTTGTGAATTATTCCTTTGGTGGAGAGATTGAAAAAATTCAGTATATATGATAAGAACTAAAAGTGAGTACAAAATTAAAAATTATTTTTCATGTCATGTCTATTTTGTATTAACTTAGATTTTTGTTTTCCATATTCCATATGTCACGTATAGTCGAAATATTTGTTAGATATTTTTCGTTGCGTAGATTTTATTCGAAAATGTGGAAGAATTGTGCTCAGTTAATTTGTAATAATTTGTTTTATCATATTCCTAAAAAACAAAATAAAAACATGATACAGCGTTGTCAGATGTCTAATTATCAATTTATGTGGAAGTGATTCAGATGACGTTACCGTGATTATATGTATATCCATATACTGGTATTTTTTATGGCTGTGATTATCCATTACTGAGACTAAGGTTATTCGCATATATTATGGCTATAACTATTTATTTCTATTTTTCAGATATGCATTTATCAAGACAAGAAATAAATTTAAGAAGACTGTTGGCCAAATGTGAGTTAATGTGCAAGTCTAGGAAAGAAGATGATAGGATAGAAAAATATGTAGAAACCCTGGAGGATATGCTCCAAGAAGTAAAAAATTTAACTGAGTGAGTTGATCATGTCAAAATACCAGATGGAAATTACGTTTAACTTCTCTTATTATTTTAAGGTCCAGTGAAGCTATAGCTAATTATAATAGAAGAATCGGCGCTATCAAAAGAGCTGTGGGAATCACAACAAATAAATATGAAGATCAAGAGGACCCAGAAATTATGAGAAGCAGTCTACTAGGTGAGATTAAAAAAAAGCTATTTTTGATCTGTGTTCAGGTTCATTTCAAAGGTAATGACATATATATATTTTAAGTTGGCATGGAAATAATATCATTCTGTTCATTTATAAATGAACCTTCAGTTTTGAATTTTTTTCTAGGTCTAAGACAAAGAAACGTAATATCGTCAAAACCTGGAGTTGACGATCTCGATCAAATGATAAACTATCATGAAAGTGTTCAAAACAAGCTCACCGAAGATATGCTGCACTTGGCAAAGAGTTTGAAGGAACAGTCAGAAACTGCCAATAAAATTATTAGGAAGGATACAGAGGTAAGTGAAGCAAACATGTATTTTTATATTCAGTTATGCACCTCTGCCAAAATTATGTATACTTGTGCAATCTTCTTCTCAAGTATCATTTGTGGCCTTAGATCAAGTGGCATAACGGACAGCATATTTAAAAAAGGGATATTTGTCACTGGGTGTTTAGGAAATTATAGTCGTTTTAAGTTCAAAAATTTTATGAAACATTGAAAATCAGAATGAAGCATGTTTTTTTTTTTCGGTTTAACTATATGGATAAAAAGTGGCTTGCAAATCACACTAAAATGAAAGCCCAATACTTATTTCAAAAATGTTTCATTGGCAGGTAGTCGGTAGATCAGCTCAACTAACAGAGCAAAATTATGCACAACTTACAAAAGAATCCGTCACACTCGCTGAACATTCCAAAAGAGCATGGAAGTGCTGGATGTGGATTATGCTAGCTATTGTTGTAATAATCTTTATAAGTGAGTACTAGAAACATTACTTTTTTTTTCTCAATATTTCCATCATTTACTATCAATAACTTTTTTTCAGATATGGTGCTGTTCATGAAAGTTATGAAAAAGAAGTACTGAAATGAAAATACCTACGTATTATCATGGAATTGTGATTTATTTATTAAAATGGCCAATTATTTGTTTTTTCATTGAAAAATATCGCAGTTTTATTACAAATTGAGGATTATTATCAACTACCCTTGGGCTTAAACTCGTGCTTATTTAGACTGGCCACGGCTGTCAGAGCTCTCAGCCGGCTGACACCAAATGCAGTCATCCTTCTTCTTCTTGTGTTACCAGCGCTAAACCCAAGTTCAGAAGTTAATATGAGTGCTATTAAAAAATGAATATGCAATTTAGAACGTGGTAGAGTTAATATCAGCCTTGTTTTTACTAAAATATTTGTTGAAATCTAACTGAGAAAGCAACTGCAACAAATGCTGTCCGCTAACTTTCTCGTGCAACCTGTGGAGTATGAAAAGGAGAGATTCTATCACTGTGTCGCTTCTTTTTTGAAAGATTTCGAGCTCTTCCAATTCGGGTTCGGTTAATTCCGAATTCCAGGTGCTGGCCACCAAACAGAATTCGTCGCAGAGTTCGAGCAGCCTTATTATGATGCTGTAAACCTAGAAGCAAAATAAATGTAAATTGAGACAGGATAGCCTGGATGAAAAATTACCCTGCTAGGTATTTCGTACTGGACAGCTGGCACTTGATAGAGTCTGTGTTTGTTGGCATAAATGTGTTCCTGGAAAAAAATGAGGGATTTTTGAGTTACACAATAAAATTATTTTACTATGAGGTATAGGCAATGTCAGAGAACGAATTCGGCATTAGAATATGTATCGCTATCGTTTTGACAGTTTTATGCTGTTTATTGTGAAGTTTCTATGGTTCAACATACAATAGTTTTTATGACAAAGAACAATATCCAGGCCGGTAGTTGTTTTCCCAACTAAGTTTGAGTTTTAACCTCAAATTGAGAATGTTTTTTTTTATGTTTGACATTATTATTGATAAAGAGCTGAGGAATTTCATGAAATCAACACAAAATCATAAAATGGGTTCTCATAGCATTCCAAAAATTAAAGCAAAAGGTTACATCGAATGTAGCAATAGTCGTTTCGCTCTGCCAGCTTATGTGTAAAGATCTATTGACCGTACTGTACTGGACTTCTAGACAAATTTCCCTGGGTAACACTCAGGGATCCATTCTGGGGCCATTATTACAATGAATGTATTAGAACTGACTTCGTCCGGTTCTGAGAACCAAGAACTTTTCTCGTCACATGAAATTCAGAGCCCTGTTTCATCCTCCGTAATCCTTACCTCATCAGGTGTAGACACAAACGTTTTTGCCAACAAATTAGTGATGAATTCGTGATGAACCTTGATTATATCTTCGAATTCGTTGGCGTTTTCGACGGCTTTCAGTAATAAAGAGAACTGGGCCTCTATCACATCGACTTGCAAGTAATACTGAAGGTTATTAACCAAGAACATAAGGTTTTGTCGAAGGGTCCAAACTCTTCTGTCTCTAAAAACAAAGAAAAAACTCTCACAAACTCAACTAGCCACCAAGCTAAATGACGATCGAATCACATCTTCAATTCAGTGTTTCTTGATATTAGTGCGAAGAGAATGGAATTTATTGATCATGGTGAATTCAACAACTAAAGATAAAGTTACCTGCTTACCGAAACTCTTCAAAAAAACACTGTATTCATTTGATACATTACAAAATTTGATTCACTCACATTGTCTGCTTGTTTGAAACATGCTCTGCCCAAAGTTTATGGAGGTCTATCTGTGTTTTACGCAGTCTCAATAAATAGCAGAACAGCTTATTATACAACTCCATCACTTTCGGATGAAAAACTATATGCAGAGGCCAGTTGATCTCGAAGTTCATCTGCAGTCTAGACCATGGATTTGTTCCTAAAAGAAGTTGAAACTAACGATAGTAATTATCTAGCGAACTGACAATATGAGTTTGTGCCACAAGCCACCATTCCCGGACCATTTCACACGAGCAATCTACCGAAAATAGTACGTAAATTTGTCCTTACGTGTAACGTCTGAATTTGAGGTTAGCTCAAACTTGAGATAGGTTTTGTCGTTTTCCCCGTAGATTTTCCTGGCAGTTTCCAGGAATATGAAGTTCAGCTTCTGCACAATCGAGTCTGAGGTGGTGTCTTTCAGATGATCTTCGGCCACTCTAATGAATTGTTGGAACAGTTCCCCTCTGCCCAAGGCGTAATAATCTCTGAGGAGGTGCAAATGTTCGACCAAACTGCCTTCATCTAGCATTACAGACCACAAGTACTGAAAACGATGAGTAGCAGATAGCATTCAATATATGTTCAATACCATGGTTTACTTAGCGTTTAAACAACTATAGCTCCAAAACACTATCATGCATAATAATAATAATTTTTATTAGTCTCAAGAAACACACAGTTTTTAGACCCGTCAATACAATTTCTGAAATAGGTTTGAGAGGATAAGATTCCTCAATATAGTTTCTAAAAAATGTTTTTAGATGAATTAGATTTACAAAAAAAATACAAGTTGACAAGATAAAATTCCAATCTTATATAAATTGACTAAAATGTAAATCCATGAGCTTTTACTAATTAAAAATCACATAGCTAACATATTATATATATTCAAAGTTGAGTAAAAATTCGGGAGGTGACCACAAAAGTGGCTCTTTCTTCTTGAATAACTTCGAAAAATTAATCAATTTCATATAAAGGATGATTGGTTAATATTTTCTTCAATAAGTTTTTGAATCTTCTGAATGGCAAGTTACGAAATTCAACAGATAAGACATTATATAGCTTAATTTCTATATTATCTGTTCTTTTCAACCTACTTGATTTATTTCTTGTATCATGTTGGTGTATATCCTTGTGAGCAACTTCATTCAACAAGCTTTGTTGAACAAGAAGCAGATTTTCATAGACAATAACTGAATATAGGGTCATTATTTCAAGTTTTACAAATATTGGTCGATACTTTTCATCATAAATGGCAGAGATTATGCTTCTCGTCAATGTAGATTAGAAAACAGAAGTGGCCACAGTATTGACCCTTGTGGCACTCCTCTTAATATTTTCCTTTTTTCACTTTTGGTATTTCCTAGATCAACAATTTGATATCTTTCATTAAGGTATGACTTCATCATGTCCAGGCAGACACCTCTCACTCCGTAGAGTGATGCCTTGTATGATCCATGATTGATGAATAAATTCTATTATTGCATTATTATTATTATTATCACTTGAATAATCTGTATACGATGCCTGGTGTCAAAATTATTAAGTTTAAAGATCAATATTTCAATATGCGTAGCATCAATTGCTTTACAGAAAGGAGAAGAAATAACATTCATTACCGCTAATTTTAATTAGAATTTTTGAAACTACATCAACTACCGATGCCTGTGTATCCCGAGATTTCAATAATAATAAATAATAATTTAATTAAAAACGTTCTGTGATGTTACCTTCGTGAGCTTGACCCGGCATTCCTCAATAGTGCTCTGGAATTCAATATTGTTGAAGGTCTGAGATTCCAACCCTTGTACCTTCCTGTAGTAGTCGGTCTCCTTACCCTCCCAGATATCTCTCTCGTATTTGATGCGATAGTTTTCATCGCGAGATTTTTTCGGATCGTTTTTAACAATCCAAACAATCCTGCCCATAAACAGAATGCTTTCGGCTGTTTCGTCGCTCATGAACAGAGGAACCATTTCCCAGTTTATGAAAAATTTACGGACAATAGGTGGGCTTCGTATTCTGCTTTTTTTCTAGAACAAAATCCATTTTTCTTGAGAATGACTGATGAGGGGTTGCTTTTTATGTTTCTAGAAAATATTATTATTTATATGGAGTATGACATTTTAATGTTACACATGCACAGCATTGATCAGCATTTGCTCATCTAGATAGCACTTCAAATGGTAAAATGATAAGCGTATGAATTTTTAAACTCACGATTAGTCCTAGTTTTGTACTGCTATCTGAAGACAAGTCAACCAATTGTTCAGGATAGAGAAAATTCTCATCAGCAGTTTTGCCATCTGTTATAAAGAATTCACCAAAGGTGTCTACCAAATCTCCGTATATTATCCAGTTACATAAATGTCTGTAGAAAATCTTGTTGATGGATCTGATTATTCTGAAAATAACTGAATGATAATGAGGAAATGTGTTCTGGTTCAATAATATGGGCGACTATCAAAAACAGATGGATGTAATTTCAAATATTTACATGATTTTGAAGTACCTGCAATTGAAACAAGATCATCTCGCCTATTTCGTTTTGAATCTGCAGAAACAAAATACGAGAGTGATACTTACAACTACACGTATTTTGATATACAATATAGCTTAAGAAAGCATTTTTATAGCAAAATTTTGCTAGAGAAAACTATTGTATAGCAAAATTTTGCTTGAGTAAGCTATTGTATAGCAAAATGTTGCTAAAGTAAGCTATGATATGTTAAAACTTTGCTTGAGAATGCTATTGTACAGCGAAATATTGTTCAAGTAAGTTATTGTACATCAAAATTTTGTTTGAGACAGCTATTGTATAGCAAACTTTGCTCGATAAAGCTATTGTACATCAAAATTTTGCTTCAGTAAGCTATTGTATAGTAAACTTTTGCTCATGAAAGCTATTATAAGCAGAATTTTGCTTGAATAGCTAGTGTATATCAAAATTGTGCCTGAAAAAGCTAATGTACATCAAAATTTTGGTTGGGAGTTAATGTATATCAAAACTTTGTTTGAGACAGCTATTGTATAGCAAACTTTGCTTCAGAAAGCTATTGTACATAAAAATTTTGTTTGAGTGAGCTATTGTATGGTAAACTTTCACTCATGAAAGCTATTATATAGCAGAATTTTGCTTGAAAAGCTATTGTATATCGAAATTGTGCCCGAGAAAGCTAACGTACATAAAAATTTTGCTTGGGAGTTAATGTATATCAAAATTTTGTTTGAGACAGCTATTGTATAGAAAACTTTGCTTCAGACAGCTATTGTACATACAAATTTTGCTTGAATAACCTGTTGAATAGTAAACTTTTGCTCATGAAAGCTATTATATAGGAGAATTTTGCTTGAATAGCTATTGTATATAAAAATTGGGCCGGAGAAAGCTAATGTATATTAAAATTTTGCTTGGGAGTTAATGTATAGCAAAATTTTGTTTGAGACAATTATTGTATAGCAAATGTTTGGTTGGGTAAGTTATTGTATAGCAAAATTTTAATTGAGCAAGGAAATTGCTTATAGGTTCGTCATATTTCACTTTTTATCACGATTATTCCAACTATTTCAACAATGGCCCATATGTACGAGAATCCCTGTATCGTATACTCACTGATCAGCAGCTTTGCCTATTTGATCCACTCCACAATTTACATGCTTATGCAATCTGCCAATCAAAAGACACCCGTGAACGTTGTCGTTCTGTATTACCTGGATCATGGACAGCAGCACTTGGAACAAGCTGCGATATTTTTCCAGAGAGCTGAGAATACAAGTTAGAGACAGGTGTGGGTTTTGTAAAAACATGTTTTCCAATTTTATTGTTTCGTTTCTGTAACCCTCCAAAACTTTGTGAACTCCGCTACAAAACGCTGTGATGTACAGACCTGTGGGAACCCTTGTAGTATTTTCCGCGGCTTTGGTTTGAGACAGCAATAGGGTCTTGCTGGATGACGAGGAGAGACCTTGAAGATATTTAACTGAGCATCCCTTGATATAAATACATTTATTATTTTACTACTTAAATATGAAGACTTAGTACACACACTATTTCAGACATCATTAATCTGTAATCAATGGAATTGGGTTGAAACTTTCAGAAAAAATGGGTGAATGATATAAATAATTTCCAATTGAATTTGGGGTGGTATAGACAGAAATGGGATCTTATTAATACATCATGTATGTTTTGATTGAATACAAAGTTGCAGTTTGCTTATTATTTGAAACATTTGGCAGTATATAAGTTTAAATTTCAATTCATTAATTTGTAATTAGATCAGATTAGCTACCTTCTGGACTAGGAGTTTGGGTTAATACTGTCCGATTGAAACTTGATATCTTATGAAAATCCACAGCAATCTCGACAATCATTTGCAACAGTTTCTGTTCCCCTGGATGGAGAAATTCTTGCAATTCCATCAGGTGGGTCCACTGAAAAACATTCCTTCTTAAATAAATAATTTTTAATGTATTATAGACGTTACATTGTGGTTATCCGATAAGTCTGCTCCATCTGGGTTGTTCCAAAGATTGAACAGACATTCGTGAATCATAGTTTTGATAATTTCAAAAAAATGTATATAAACAATTTCAAAATATTTAAAATTTCTACATGTTGACTTTGACATGTGACATTTTACTGTTGAAGATATGTTCCAAAAAGTTGTTCGGTGGATCTATAATTACGGGTTTGAATTTGGAATATTTGAACGGGTCATTGTTAATAGTACCTCGGTCACTTTTATGTTACGTATGATTTTTACAGCAGTTTATCATTTGGATTTTGTGAAAAATAATAAAAAACTTTAATCGTGTTTTTAGTTTTTTCTTTATTGAAATTAGGTATGGAATGTGACATTTTAATGTGTGCACTTAATAAAGACTCACATTGTTAATATACTGTTTACACACATACGCACGCACAGCATTTGCTCATCAAAATGGCACTTCGAATGGTAAAAGGATAAGCATACGAACCAAAAGCTCTTCACCTCTGCGAGTGTTCGATTCAATAATAAGAACCACAAAACTCTTTGAATAATATATACAAATTTTCAAATCTACAGTATTTTGTATGACTCTGGCACTTATTGTTGAAAATATATTCTTTTACTGGAGATAAATCTACAGTATTCTCTATAAATCTGGCACTTCTTTCTGGAGGAAAATCTATTACTTTTTTTCTGGAAAACCACCACTGTTTCGTGTGTTATTTTCCTTAGAACCCTTTATCCAGGCATGATAATATCCATGCGTTCCACTATGCGCTCACAACGAATAAAATGCTCCTTTAGCCTTGGTTGCCTTAGTCGCGGAGAAAACGTCACTCATGACGTCATTACTCTCGCTCACAGCAAGCTCACAACGACCCATGTCAAGATGTGGGACAAGAAATTTAAAAGCATAGAGTAGCGCTTAGTAGAACGCACGGTGTATGGACTGGCGTGACGTCACTTCCACATGAATTCCACCTGCGGAACACACCACTTCTTGGCAACTGCGTCACATTATCAAGTGACCAATCAAATCCCAAAGTTTTCACATGAGTATACGCAACACATGAGACATCGTGACGATGTATCTGACCTTGAGGTTATGAGTGACGTAAATACCAAGACATGAATCTCTTCATCTTTTTTTAGTTGTAAGAGTCAATGTTCTCTCTTCAATGGTCAATCCATATTCATTATTACGTCACTGGCTGCCATTTTCTGTCGGTCTGTTTGTCTGTTTATCCGCGTATGTACGAGTTTATCCTGAAATTTAGTTTAAACGAACATCGTTTCTTGGATCGCCAAAAAGTTGTTAACAATAACTATAAACTGAATCGGCAATGGTTATTCGTGATGCGCTGAACTTGCGAAGTTTTTGAATTGTGTGATCTAAACATCTTGGCCGAACAGTTCCTTTACAACAAATGAGTGGTTCCCTAGCGTAAATGGTGGTACATTCGTTGCATTTGATGAATTTCAGCCGCTTCGCCCCAGGGAGATGTCCGAAAACACAGATGACTTGCGGGTGAGCGATTTTTAAATACAGAACTTGCTTGAGGCAACACACTTTTCCCAGTATAACAACAAACTTCCGGGTGAGTCGGTCAGCACTGAATGTTGGTATCCAATTATTATTGGCAATTCTAATTGTCTTTCCCCCAACTAGAAATATGAAAATTCGTAAAAACAGTAGTATATGTCAAATTATCCAAGGTCAAGTCTGAACATGAATACCTGGAAAAAAACCTGTAAAGGGTGTTTTTTCAAGAACAATCGAAAAGAAATACGATTCCGCCCTTGATTTTGGCATTATTATGAAAGTGTAAGTACCAAGAGTTGACTGAAATTTATAATCTTGCAAAAAAAAATTGAGAAATCGAAAAAAGAATATTTCGAGAACAGTATTTAACTCTGATGATAGCTCAGAAGTGCTTCATGAAATGATATACTGCAAATGCTCGATCAACTGTATTAACCTTCAATGATCTGAAAAATAAACAAAGCTAAACCCATAGTTAATCTGGTAAAGTCTAATGAAGCTCTAACTGCAAATGTCACTCCGAAAGACTAGTCAGTAACTTGTCGTATTCATAAGTTTGTTTTGCTTAAATGTGAATGTTCACTGGAAAAAATGCACTTTTTTGGGTATGCATCAGTTCCGTTCCACTGGTTTTGAATGCCTGACCATTTATAAAAGTATTCAATCCTGTCTATAGGAAAAAATTAAAGGTTGCCATCATTGTATCATTACCTGGTGAACAAATTTTTTTTTATAGGGGTTGTTTTTGACCACAGTTCGCCATAGTTCGATCATGTGAAGTTATTAAAATTTGATTGGTTTATTTAGAACAGTTCTGGTATCACTCATATATCAAGGATGGATAACATATCACAAAAAATTTAACAATGAAATCTCAAATAATATTTCAACAAAATGTGGTGTTCCACAAGGGTCTGTTTTGGGACCCCTATCATTCATTCTATATATACGTTATGTTTGTAAAATTATACAAAATTGTAAAATACAACCATTTGCAGGTGACACATTGATTTATGTAACAGGAAATTCGGTGAATGAAATTGTTGGATCTTCACGAAGAGATATCAAACAAACTCATAAGTTCATTCAATTATTTCCTGAAGACACAACTTTGAATGTAGACCCATTTTTATTGTTCTTGCAGAGTATGCTAATCACCTTCCGTGTTTCGGAACTTCAAATGCTATTGGGATTTGCGGGACGCAACAAAACAGGAAGAAAAACTGAACTACAGCAGAGAGCTTTGGAACTGTTGAGGGTCAGATCCCATCCTATTCACCAGAAAATCAGAGATCTCTATAAAACCGTTCAGTAAGTTCTCATTTGAAATTGTGTATCATTTTTATTTCTTTTAGAAATTGTGAAACGTGGTATCATATGCATATGCAGGGACTTTGAATGTTGATTTTTTTATTAGTCAACCTATAGGGCTCACTAGTTTCGATAACCACATCACCCGAGAATCTTAGCGACTGGAGAAATGTACAGTAGAATGGAATAACGGGGTCTCTCAGTCAAAAAATTAAAAATAAAAAACTCTGCTTTACTTTGCCAAACTTTCGCTTCTAGTGGGAAGCTTCTTCAGGGCAGTAAAAATGAGTAAAAAACAATTAATTGAACATATAAATCGACGAAAAAAG
>WOGO01002168.1:0-16352 GCA_015342085.1 Leptinotarsa defecta | reverse complement strand
TATATATATATATATATA
This sequence comes from Leptinotarsa defecta, assembly GCA_015342085.1. NCBI lineage: Eukaryota > Metazoa > Arthropoda > Insecta > Coleoptera > Chrysomelidae > Leptinotarsa > Leptinotarsa defecta. The sequence continues at coordinate 16,334 of WOGO01002168.1, read as the reverse complement.
TATATATATATATATATATATATATAAACATGTGTATATATATACACACAATATATATTTCAAATTCAGTCCACACAATTGGTATTTAAAAAGATTTTTTTAAATATACAACAACTGAACTATGAGTGAAATATTTCAGCCGATAAATTGAAATAATTCTTTTTTTTTATTAAAACTCAAATAATTTCCAACTTTATCAGGCATATTTACTACAATTCTGAAGTTAATTGTTTACTGTTGTGATTGCCTAATTTTTTATTATTTCAGAGTATCCTTCATTCAACCAAGTGTAATATGATAAATGCTCAAGTTATGTTTTGAAATGAGCTGTAGTAGAAAATAAAATAAAAAGACATCTCATATTTCGAATGTCAGTTACGATTTCCAAAAAAACAGTGCCTTAGTTAGTGTTGAGGAATATACTTCATGTGTCTAATACACAAGAAAATAGTTGCCTCAAATGAAATTCAATGGGACTGAACAATGATTGAGAACTGAAATCATTTCTATATAATGGTTTTTGTGTTATGGGAATATTTTCCAGGTACCTGAATGACAGTAACTAGAATTGATGATGTCGCCATCTTCAATTATTCAGTTTCAACTGAGCAAGCTGTCGTTCATTTCGAATCAATAATATATTTCTATTATTAATTGAGAACATTTGAAGGATTGTATTGCTTTTCATTTTTAGAGGAAATTTTGCTAAGAGTGTTGAAGTTACAGAAATACTGATACTGAAATTCTGCTTTCTATTCTAATATCCAAGACTTTGGGAAACATTAGTCGGAGATTGAACGAGATAAGTAAAACCACAAATTCATTCTCAGCAGTACATAATTCAGTTGCAATAGCTTATTTCGATTAGTCTACCTTGTACTTATTGTTATGAAAAATAAATTTGTTATGTTTAAATAACGGCTCTACTAATGTGGATGTTACTATACCAATGTTAGATTTAGTTGGATCTCTTTTGTTGTAAAAAAGAACTGGCAATAAATTCCTATATTCCTAGTTTTCTATATTCTTGCCTCAATTTGATAATGATGTTTTTTGTGAGGTGAAGTATTTTTAAAGCAAAGTACTGAAGATATAAATTTTAAGGTAAATGTTGCAATAACTACTTTTGCATTTTTGTTAGCATCTTTTTTTTAATTTTGTAGATATTAGATAATTTATTTGCACTCATTTAGTTACCTTATTTAGTAGAAAGGTATATTGTAGATTCTACTATTATCAGTTGATTGAAGCAAATAAAATTTATCATATTTATTATTATTTGTTTTTTAATTTAGTTTTACAAGTTTTGTTGTTTGAATGAGTTATTCTGTTTGGTTTTGCATAATCTTTTGTTTCATAGTAAGTGTTCATGTCTTATTTGAAGAAAAATTCAAAGTGAAATTTCATTCAATTGAATTCGTGAAAGGTTTTGAACGTTCGTTGCCTAGATAAAAAAAACATACTTTCAAGAATTCCGGGAAATAGAACAAAGAATAATGTTTTTTCGAAGTCCATATAGTTTTCTTTTTAGCGCTTATATTTACATTTCCCTGTATGTATTTAAGTAACACTTTATTGTGGAATTTTCACTACACAGTTTACAAAACCACAATATGTATTTCCTTATACACTAGCTTCTTCAGACGTGTTCATACTCACTAAATTCAACCTACATAGTGCTTTGTATACATTAATCAATTGAAGGATAATTACTATCCCTACCTACTTGATTACTGATGATTCTACATTTTAGGAACAAATTCAATAACGTGAACATGTATTATCTGAGTCTAGGTACGAACCACTTACCAATTCAAACATAAAGAAATAAATAAAACAACGAATAATTGTTCAGTTCTATTCGTTCATTGAATACATTTTGCAAAATAATTACAAAAGATTGGGTTCCAAACGAAAACCAAACAACACACGGACTTTTAATGGATATCCAAAGAATATCCTACGGATATCTGCAGTATACCAACGTATACATCCTTAAACTATCGTACATTTTTTGTATATTTTACTAATTTCCGCAGAAGGATATCCATTTCAAGTCTACTGAGAGACATCTGATGTATATCCATTTCATGCTCAAGGACATAAATTGAATATCCATGGTATATCACAAAATTAATAAAAAATCTTTTGTCTAAATACCACCGGTAAATTTTATTTATATGATCGGTTTCGGGTTTGACCCCATTATCAAGTATAAAACTGAAATCGGAATTTTGAAATACGATTTTATTAGAATTTTCAGGTATGCTGCAAGGACAGGCATTTGAGAGACAGGATGCCAACTTAAAATACCACTCTGAAAATCTAGGCGTTGTTAAACTCATAAATTCAAGAGAGGAGACCTACATAAATCAAGTTGCTCGTTTAGGGGTATATTTTCCTGGTTTTTAATTTATTTCTTAATTTCCATGACCTCCAACAAATTCATTTTTCTCCCTTTATTACATATATGTAGGATTTTGAGGTTATCTTCATTTATCTTGTGGTTTGATTCTTGAAGATAAACTCAAAATCCTACATATATGTAAAAAAGGGAGAAAAATGAATCTGTTAGAGGCCATGGAAATTAACAAATCAATTAAAAACCAGAAAAATATACCTCTATTCTAATAATTGAAAATTCAGTTTTATACTTGATAATGCGGTCAAACCCGAAACCGGTTGTATAAATAAAATTTACCAGTGGTATTTAGACAAAAGTTTTATATTCATTTCATTTAAGTGATCATGAATTACCATAAAGTAAACAAGTCATCAATTACACATATTCCATGGTATATCCTGTGCCGTCTAAGAACATGTCATTGAAAATGAACTCATGTCCCTCTGCCAAAATATGGTTTGCTATGCTTTTTATTGTTCGGAAAAAGCTTCGCTTTACGTTATTGAATATATTCGAAACAAATAAATTCCGATTTATTTTTATTTCAACTATCTATTTTACACATGAACACTTACTGTTTTCTTGCATTTCTTACTTTCTCCGAAAACATGTCTCATTTTTTTCTCTCTTTTAGATTCCCCCATTACTCAGAAACTCTTAACACCTAAAATGGAAACGGATAATACAGACAACTCTGAACAGTCGAATCAGCTCCCAGGCACCCCAGAATCTTCGCGAATCAGCACCCCCGACAACTTGCTGAACAACAATAATAATAATATGACAACTCCGTCTACGAGCTCTATGTCTCTTCCCAACTTACCGAACTTGGCCAATTTACCGAATTCTGCAGCGATGAATGCGCCTGCGACAAGACAACCGACGAAGAGAAGGGTAAGGCGTAGAGCGACCTCACAGAGTCAGGACCCTGCGGAGCAACTAACCGAAATGTCTGTTCGGGGGCTGAACCTATTTCGGTACGCTTCGATAAATGAAGGTATCTATCAGTGCACCGAGTGTGCAAAGGTAGACGTACAAAAAACTTTCAAAAACAAGTACAGTTTTCAACGGCATGCTTTCTTATACCACGAGGGCCACCAAAGAAAAGTTTTTCCCTGTCCGGTGTGTCAGAAAGAATTTTCTAGACCAGACAAAATGAAAAACCATATGAAAACCGTTCACGATTGCTTCATGCCAAAAGATGTTGTATTCCCTCCCATGGGTTTTTTTCCAACTATGTAAATTAGTTGAACGACACTAGCTGTGGTATCAACAATGATGGAATTGAATTCAAGCTTGGTGCTACTTTTAGTAAAGTTTAAAACAAGTTAAAATCATGTTAGCTGAAAGTACAACATATTGAGTATCAAACGAGTAATTCATTTAGATGGATTCATGTAAATATTTTGCAGAGGTGAACTTATCATTTTTTTTTAAATATATTTTGATTATTTCTGAAAAAGAAATGGGATTTTTGAAAAGTTCATTTATATCTTTTACTTTTTGAATTTCCAGAGGCCTGAGTGTTTTTTTTTTGAGTGAAACTCATTACCAGCTATACCACTGGAAATAGGAAATAAACCCCTCTGATGAGTTCATTTCATCTTTGGGGTTTTGATGCATTACTTTTTTGAAACTTGTTTACAATGTGATTAACCGCTTCTGGTTAAAAATAACCTTAAAGGTCTTGTTAGTAATAATTTCTACCTACTGCTAAGCAGTAAGTAATCTAATATTATCTTCAATAATTGTAACGTACTAGTTTTTTGTTGACAGAAAAGTTTATGATAGTTTTTTCGGTTTGGATAGATATAGGGGTTTTGCAAATATTGTTAAGGTAAGGTTTCTTTACACATTAATTTTGTTTATGACTTTTTTTTTGAAAAATAACACAATATATATTATTTACATCTATGTAGAAATGTTTATATAGAAATATTTAAGAATATTGACTGCACAAAGTAGACAATAAAAACTAAATATTATATATTTTATAGGTATATGTATATGAAGGCCGCAGGTCGCACAAATCTATCGTAGTTGAATCATTTTAATAACTATTTAAAATAGGTGTTGGGACGCCAGAAAACAATAATAGATATATTTCTGTTTTACAATGCCATTGTGAATCTTTATTTATTTTAATTCCATAAGCTTCAGTCTGTTGAATAATTCTAATAATTAATTTAAGCTCATTGACAAATTTTATTTTTAGTTCATAGTTTTGATTGCTACACTTTCGAATCTTTTGTTCTGGTTAATTTTGATCAGCAAGTTCAAAGGCATATTTTTATAAAAGGAAATATGGGAATATTTTGTTTTTTTGCAGTATTCAAGGGTGAGGCTAGAAACAGCAGAGGTCGCTTTGGTTTCATGAAATGTTTGTTGATTTTGTTCTATTTTGAATCTAGGCACTTGAGTTTTTGAAAAGGAGGCTTGTTTTATGAAACATCACTTGGTATTTATTCAAATAGAAATATAGAAGAAACTGTTCTCCTCTGTTCGTTCCTTTACTACTTGTTGTTTAAAAAAAATAAGGTTAGATCATTATACAACTCTTGTCTTGCTGGAACATCCAGATATTCATAAGTTTCTCAGGTGGAAGTGTAATATTTGTTAGTTTGTCAGTTTTTACCAATTAAGATGGCCAAATTATCAATAACGTAATGCTTGGGACAACATAATTGAAAGTAAGAGGTTCATAATCTGTCAAATGTTTCAAAAAGTACTTCAAAAGTATGTTTGTGAGGAAACAGTTGAGTATCTATAGTTATAGATGAACTCTAAATTCATACCAATTCCAATCATACTTGAAAGTTTTCCATGGGAATCAATTCATACTCATGATTATTAGAAGAAGATGAACGTTTTATTTTAATTCATACTACCCATATTCCCTTTTATATTAATTCGGTAGTGATATTATTTAAAAATTTCGAATGGATCCTTCAGTAATGGGACTGATATTTCAATAATTCATTCGATAAACTACTTCATTCCAAAATTTTCAGCAGTATGTTGATTTCTCTACTCATCTGAAATGAATGCCTTCGATAATTTATGAAATTAGAATGTTTTCTGTTGAAATATAAATTTAAACAATGTTTTGTTATGTCTATTCTCATTCAATTGTTGAGAGCTTTTTGTTTGAAATTTCTATCAGGGTTCTGTTCAATGCAGAAACTTGATACTAAATATTTTCGTGAAATTGTTCACGAAAAATTAGCCGTTGCCGTGCAATATTAGTCGTTTCTAAATTTATTTTCCGAAAATATTTTGGAAATTTTTATTTTAAGTTTAAAATAGTTGTTTGAATTGAAGACAGTGATATCACAATTATTCTATATATTCAAAAGATGATGAGTCTATAAATAAGTTTTGAATAAAACTATTCTGTATTCAGAAATAGCAATCATGGTGAAACGCCGAAGATAGGTGGTCAATTTATTATATAAAGTGCATCAATTTATATGTTAATATTCCTGAGCGAAATCATTGTTTCTCTTACATTCTTTGAAATATTAGTCGCATGGTTTCCTGTGAAGGTGCTGAAGGGCTACAGATTTTTTAAAATCAACAGTGAAAATGTTCATTAGCTTTAATTGACAGTTGAAATTGTCGATTATAATCGACAGTTTAAGCTGTTGATTCTGTATAATCTAAAATCAACAATTCAAACTAGCGATTATTTATAATTGGTGGTCTTCACCGCCTTCATGGAAAATAATGCAACTTGGCATTTTAACAAGTGCTAGAAAAACAATAATCCATCTCGGATTTTGCCATAATCTACAGTTTAAACTATCGATCATTTAAAATCAATGGTTGAACTGTCGAATATGGATAATCGGAAGTTTAAAAGGTTGATTATAAAATAAAAATATTACATGACCCTTCAACGATTTAGTAGTTTTCAGAACTAATTTCAGTAGATTCCCTGCCAGTTTATACCTCTTCAACCACGTTCTTTCTAAATTGAATAATTCAGAAATACCATATCATTAGTGCCTTATGTTTGCATGAATAATAAATACATTGTGATTATTATGTCTAATTATGTACAAGGCAAGTGCCTTCAAGATTCCTCGTACAAATTAAGATATCTAATATCTTATTGATCCAAAAAACGCAATAGTTTGTAGAATCACTGTGTGATAATTTTTGTTTTTACTTTTTGTTTAACATTTGTTAGGCCGAGGCCAGTTTTTGTCAAAGTTCTTCCATGTAAGATTGCAACTACACATTTAAAAAGAAATAGCTGCAATCTTTATTAATAAGAGAAGTACGTGTAAGTGCAATTAATTTAGAAATTTATTTACTAACGTTACTAGAGTTAGGCTTCAGAATAGTTCGTTTTATTTTAGAAAATTATAAATATACATTATTCGTGAAATTATAAGTTTTTATGTTACTCTCTAACGTTTTCACAGGGTGTGCTGAAAGTTATTGAACTCCATTCAAAATCTATGTCACAATTATTTATTTTGAAATATACATGGGAATAAAATTCTCTAATATTTCTATGAAAACAGTTTTACACATTGTTCTTTTTACAGTAAAACCTTTGGTTGCCATCTTCATAGGTCAACATTCAACGAAGAATCTCAATGTGGTTTTGCTACTATTTTTGAAGCAATCTAAAATGAAGTTATCCTTTTGTTTTAGTTACTGCTTTTTTCTAGGGTTGAGTGAAGTAGCCTCAAAATTGAACAAAGTCAGTTTGTTATTGTCCACCGAAGTTATCCACAAACACAGAAAATATTCTCAAGTGACATGAAATTTAAAAAACACATCTATATTTTTTCTCGATTTTCTTCAACTTGTAGTTGGGTATTCATCTTCACCGCTTGCAGAACACCCTGTAGAATATAACTTTGCTAAATATTGACTAAAATGCTGTTGGCTACGAATAATTTATTATGTGATCACGAAATGATTGTTATAGTTTTCTCTATCGCTTTAATAATTATAGTATCACGTGTAGTACGATCAATATTGTTTCATGTTTATTCTCGTTATATTATTTTTAGTGACACTTTGGTGCAGATGTATTATACAATATAATTGTAATTAAGTTTATTTTCAATTCACAAAGTATATACTAAGAAATTAATTATTGTTTGTTTAATGTACTTTTTCTTTATTAATAAATCTACCTCTAATAATCAGTTTCGATTTTTTTGTTGATGATACTTCTCTCACACAAGTATTTCATCTGCTATTGAGTTATTGGTTGTTCAAGAGGATTGTTCTAAATGTTTGTTCATCAATAGAAGAAGGAACTTCACCGTATTTAGGTAGTGATGGTGTTAAAAATGAACTACATAAAAACAGCATAGCATAAAGATCTCCCACCTGCCGTTTCTCATTCAGGGTAATGTAATGCTATGTATGGGAAAGGCAAACTTAGATGGATTATTTCAACATTTTTAACAATTTTAGAAAGACTTGCACGTGAAACTTGTTGATTAACTGGAAAATAATGTAATAAATGATGGTCAATGTGGATTACGGAAATTCCGCGTCAGAGGCAGGAGAAATGGACATTTTATAAATACAAATCGAATTTGATAGTAATGAACAGTTTTGCCTTTCACCTTTAGATCTACATAGAGCGTGCAATACTATTGACCATGAAATTTCAATGATGAAATTGGCACTATCGGTATTAGAGGAAATATTAAATTGTTACAGAATATTTATAAGATAGGAAACAATATGTTCATATTAATGCTCATAAAAGTTCCTTTAAGAAGATGAACTGTGGTGTACCTATACTAATAGGTAACAATTCATTATATTCAGGCAACGAAATTTTTAGGTTTATATGTTGATCAAAATTTGTCAGGGAGGAGGAGAAAATATCGTCATTGATTGGTATTATTTATAAAATAGGGGATAATATACCAATGAAATTTTTGAAAAATATATATTTCACTTCAATTTATTCCGATTAGGCAAATACCTTTATTTGCCTAAAATCTATACAGAATAAAATAAAAATTTCGAGTTGGATGATTTTTAACAAAATATGTCATATTTATAATTATTCTATGAGACAGTAAATTATTATGTATGAGAATTGTTAAATCAAATTTTCGAAAAAAGTAAATTCATCATGACAGCATACAATTTTATTCCTCTAGAAATAAAAAAAAGTGAATTGATAAAGACAGGTTTGCGCTCAAATGAAAATATATTAATCTTTTAGTTATTTATTTTATATTTGAAATTATGTGACAATAATTCTCCCTTGACAGTTTACTATTATTGGTTTTAATTTTTTTTTATTCGAAAGTTATTCACATTTATTGAATACGAGTCTACTCCAAGTAATGCATTTATAAACGGTTTATTATTCCCTTGAAACGGAAATGTTTTGTAGGTTGCGAGATTTGTAAGAAACAATGACCCAGTTTTTGGTATTAATACTATTGTCAGAAGATGAATAAAGTGAAACTTGTGAAACTTTTTCGAATAAGTAACCTTATACTTTCATTTTCAAATTATTATACACTAATATATAAATATATAAAAAAAAATATATAAAAATAGACAAAGTATACAGAATATGTTTGCTACACTTACAAGGTGAATAAATAATACTGTTATTTTATGGAGTAAAACAACACCCTTCTCACAATATTGTGGATGGCAGTTTTGGTATAGGTAGATTTTTCATCTTCCACTTAGAATACAAACATTATATGCTCTCAAACTTTTCTCTTCCCTAGAGTACTGATATTTAATGATATAAAAACAAAACATCTATAGGTAACAACTCAATTCAAAATGATGAATTTGATATGTTCCAAACACCTTTATCAGCAAAAAAATTTCAAATACAGATAGAAACATCTTGTGATGTAATGGTTTTTCTATTGGATTCAAAATTGTTTCGTTTTCCACCTAATGGGGATTATGAAATAACAGTAATTAAGTTATTTCTTGAATAAACCCTACGTACTAATATACTAACACTAACTCATGAATGAAATTTTAAAAAGTGAACAATTCTACTAACACTACTAACAAATCCATATCTTTCCAGAAGAGTACTACGATTATCAAGAAAATAACCAAAACCACACCAATCTTCCTTCCTCGCTAACTGTAGAACTCATCACTCCAATCAAACAGGAATCTGTAATTATCTCAACCGAAGCAGCACGTAACATGGTCCACGAAAGCATCGAAGTAGACGAGAAATATGAACCTTCCTCAGAACCTGAACACAGTACCGGAGTGCATTTCCTCACGGATGAAGAAAATATCTCATCAAAAATGGACAGTGAGAGTTACGAACGAAAGAAGAACGAGCTGCTTGAATACCTGATACGACAAGATGGAAGTGTTGTTTGTAAACTGTGCGGTGAAGTTCTAGCGTCTAGGACACACTGGTATCGGCACAAGTACAAGTTACATGGAAATAATAATCTTGTCAATCCTGCCCCGCTGTTCAAGTGCCACCACTGTAACGTATTTTTCAAAAGCCGAAAAGGCTACATGGGACATATCGCCACCAGGCATTCGGAACCTCAGGAACAGGAAGAAATCAAAGTGGTCGTGAAGGAGGAAATCGTAGAAACTTGCTCCAATCCAATTTCGGTACCTACAAGGAAGAAAGGAGAAAAGACCGTAGACTGGGAGGAACAGAGAGTGAAAGAAGAGAAGCTTGTGGCAGATATTATCAACAGGGTCAGGAAAGAGTGCGAGGCTCAAGGAGCTGCTGTTACAAGAAGAGGGTACAGTAGGAGATCAACTTCTATCATGAATACTGCTTGAAGTTTCATCAGTAATAATTTATGTGCCAAAGTGGAGTATTATTGTACAGTATTTTTTCATCGAGTAGTTCAAATTTTATATAAGCATTCTTTTCGGTTTAGTGTGAAGAATCATAAATCTTTAAATGATTATTTCTATCCAGACAGTTTGAAATACCCGGGAATCCAATAACAAGAGGTGTTGGTTCAGGACCCAGAACTATATCAAATATTTTCTGCAATAATTTATTGACAAAAAATAGATCTTGACATATGCAAAATGTTTACTCATATCCTCAGCTGTCTGGATACATTTGGTGTAACATTTTTCAATATCAACAATATCAGTCAACTAACTTTTCAAACATTCTGCAAATGCGTATATATTCCCGTACATTTCATCCATATTGGAATATGATATTGAATGTGAATAAACCTAGATAGAGAGCTCAATTTTCTCATATATATGATAGTGATAACTCCTGATATTTTTAATGTTTTATATGTTATGATATTATTGTCCTTGTATACTTTAGTGACATTAGCTCATATTTTTCAGCTAGCATTTATTGATGTGCCAAATATTCTTGCTCAATATGTTAAATCCTGGTGATAGTAGATATTTTGTTGTTTGTTCACTTTTTTTTGGAGCTAGATACTTACTCATATGATGTGCCAAATTTGTTGTTTGTGTCAGTATTGCTCATCTACTTATTGTATACCAGTATTCATCAGAATTTACTATTTGGAAAACGTTTGTTTGTCCCTTATGTAACAAAAAATTATTAAAAAAAATCAATACATTTTTCAACACATGAAATGAAATATAATGGATACCTCTATGTTACATACTTACAAAAGTAAAATCTGATAGATTATATAAATTATTTTTTCTCCCATATCAGAATTTTCTTATACTGCAAAAGAATGGCGTGACTCATCGCTCCCGAACATATTGGATTATCCATAGTAAACTTAAATCAATAATTTTTCTGAAAGAGGATAATTATCTTTAGTTTTGGTTTATCCTCTATTGACTTTCATAAAATTGAATAATTTTTGGGCTAGTCTTTATAAATTGTAGATTGTAAGGTATTGAAAAGATTTTGCAAATTCATCCAACCTTGACCTAACCTAGGTTACCTTTTAACGTTCTGTGAATCCCATATTAGAAGAGTCGTTAACTTGACCTAACCTTGTCAAAAAACAGGTTGATGAACTATCCGAGTTACTTTTCTGTAGGTTAATTCCTGAATATTTTTTAGTGTTACTCCTCCAAAAATCTTCTGCAGTTAACTGAAGTTGTAAGTGCCCTATATTTTCATATCTACAAATGGTATGTAGTCCAAATAACGGCTCCTAATAAGTCTACAAAATTAACATAGTAAGCCATTAGGAGCTCTTCAGCATACACGAATAAAACAAGGAATAAGCTACCTTCTCACTTCTGTCTTGTCAATTTATTAGTAATTTAGTTTATATAGACGGTTACAACAGTCAGAACACACTATATATTGTGATGGGACAACACTTTCGTTTTGGGTCTATCAATTGACTAAATCTATTTATTTACTATTGTAACTACTGATTACTTCTGGTCTATTGTCACTGCTGATCATACAATTCCTTTGGAAATATTGGGGTGTGCTTCCATACTTTAATATGTTAGTGAATGGTACACGTCATACTTTTCCTTTGGTTTCTTGGAATTTGTATTTGGACATCAACTAAAATCGTTAGGTTTAGGCATCAAAATTGATTTTGTATTTGGTTTTCAAATATCTGATTTTCTGTCCAAAATTTGAAATTCAGATATAAATCAAAGATTTGTGACGAATTTGGCTGATAAAATGAATGATATGGATGGGAATTCTCGTATTAACGGAATAATAGCACTTCTAAATAGATGTCAATAGACTAGTAAAGATGTAAAAAACTGTTTAGTAGGAACTCTACAATTTCAGGAATATATTGTGGGAATTTGGGAAAACTACATTGGTCCAGTCGGTTTCTGCAAAGTTTTTTCAGAGCCCCCTGCAGTTGAATGCTTCAGTGATATTTTTCAACACCACATCTCTTCAACAGTCTGTTAGAGAGGTGCTTTTACAAATTAATCCACATTTTTATACTTCCCTGTTTTACGTTTTCAATTCTTTCAAGTTCCATTCTTTCGTTCTAAGTAATAGCTTTCCTGGATTATTTCCATTCTCCTAAACTCAGCTTAACTGAAAAAATAAGTTTCATTAGTTCAATCGAGTTTCTTATTTGTTGAGTGTCTGACATATGCAATTTTTGACAATTGTGAATACATTTCAAAATTTTCAAGGATCTTTTTCAGATGCATCATTCTGTATATTTTCAATCCAACACACACAGCCTCACAGTTATATCTTGTACCACTGGTACAATATTGAAATCAGTTTGAGTACTTCTGAACTTTCTTCTTAGTATCCTTGTTTTGAAATTTCTGAAAGAAATCATGAATGATTTCTTATGAATTCAAAGGGTCAGGAATGAACAATTCTTTTTTCCAAAAAAAACTGCTCAAAAACTATCAGAAGTGATTCACAGAAATAATGAAAATTATACCTTCAAAAAGTAAAGAATAACAATTTTAAGATGTGACTCAGGAACAAGGAACAATTGTAGTCAATTTGCATTTCTGGAAACGATATGGTTGAAAAATAATTTTCATGTATTTGTTTCAATGAAATTTTAATTTCCATAAACTTCAGTGATGGCAAATTGAACCAAGATTGAATAACTGTAATTTTTATAGGGGTTGAATTGAAACTTATTGCATTGAATGAATCAAATGACTCATTAGACAATGTTGTAATTCTGGTGTGGAAAAAATGTTTTCATTTGATTCATTATAATTTTCACGACATCTTCTCTTTTCTTCATTTTAAATCAGCAATGAAGTTCATAACTGAATTTTTCCAAGAAAGAATCAACTTATTTGCTATATTCTTATGGTATCTGTAAGTACGGAATGTGTTTCTATAGAAGTGTAGATTTTTCACTATTGATTTTTAACCAAAAATGTGATCTCTTTTTTTGAGATGAACTGTTGAGGAATTAGTTTTCTGAAATCAAAATTTTTACACCTGATGTACTTAAATTGTTTCTGTATTGAGCAGCGAACAGTTTGTTGTAAAAAAAGGGTGAAGATATGGTCTCTGTCATAATATGTTGTGTGTTAACACTTTTAGTAAAAAAAATCAATAGTGACAAGTGTTTTAGGTGTATTTCAACTCCAAAGTGTATAAAGTAATATTTTTATTATAAGATTATAGAAATAGAATATCCATTGTGAATAAACCATTTTAGTCAAAGTCTGACTGACAGAAGTGATACGTATTGTCTCATTAGATATACCTAATAATTCTTCGTTTTATAACATGACGAGCATTAGGAAAACTGTTGTAAATTTTCATCAAATATCTTTTGGGTAGGTATATATAGTTTTACACCCAAATGATATTCAATAAATATTTACCATAGTTTTCCCCGATGTGATGTGATCTCCTGCTACTTATGTTCTCCTTTCAAAGTGAAATTCTCTACAGTATAAACACTCTTTATGCCCTACTCATATTTTCTGGAAATTGTATTGTTAAATAACAAACAATCCTCATTATTATACACATTTGAATTAACATACAATTTTCTTCCATTATTTATAAATTTATATAACACTTTTATTAGTTTTTCATAAAATATGTCATCAATTGAAAATTTGATATCTCCATTCAAAAATATCAGTTTGCTCATAAATATTAGTTAACCCATAGTCAATCGGCAAAATGCTATTAAAGAGAAGTTCCTGAAATATATTTATTTTGTCATAAGAAATAAAAAACGGTTGTCAAACTTTCCATAATCCAGTTTTGTAGATATCTATGTAAATAAACCATTTAGTGTTGAAACAAAGTCATTGAAATAAACAAGTCAATAACCCCATTTTGTTTCATTTGAATGTTTTTCCTGATGAGATCTAAACTCACTTCGATCTTAATCTAATCTGTTGGAGTTTTCTATACGATTTTTATAAGTGCATGAAACTATTTCCCAAATTTATGAGTACATGGTATTGTCCAAATTATCAATATACTATCATGTGCTGTTATGAAGGAACCATATCTCTGGAATGGTATATGGTAGAAGGCACAAATTTGGTTTGAAGAACCTCTGAGGGATTGGTATGAACTCCCCCAGAGCACAAGGCTAAATTTTTAACAGTTCACTGTCAACGGTGCCAGCCGTCATTACATATTGACAGTAGGGTCGGTACAATCTTATAAAAATTACCACCCTCAGCGTCCACCCAAAACCAGTGAAAGCCTTCAACTACTAAATTTAAATTTCTCAATTGCGTTTTTTTTTACAGAAATAAATTTGGTCAACTCAGGGAAATAAAACTTGGGCCCATGCTATGTGACATGTCATCATGTCAAGCCGAATTAACCGTGAACAATTGAGAATTCTTGCTTATGCCACCCACGAAGAATGCTACTTGGAACTGTTTTGCTTTAATGCTTTTTCTATTTAGATGGGTTCGACATCTGAAGTCGTTTCTCCAATGGTTTAATCATACTTACGACTGTAATAAGTATTGTCAATGAAATATACTCTGTGTTTATCCATGTAATATATACATGCTTATAATTTTTCTTATTAGTCAGTGGGCCATGCTCGTCGGATATAATCCAACGCCGATCGTGGTATTAGCCAGTGGAGTAGTTGTTTTCTGATAGGTGTCAGTCCATTGAACCTACTATGTAGGTATACATTTAAAGTTCATTTCTTTAGATTATGCTTCTAATGTTGTCAAGAGATTATTATTCATTAGGATGAACAAGGCATATACTTAAATCACTGACAGCGATTAATTAATCTGGCGTGTTGAGCCTCGACGATTATCGAGTGAAGAAAAATTTTCATGCAGGGAGCTATTTATGATTTGCAGCAATTTGAGTTGGACATGGCTTTCTACTCTACGAATCATGTCTAACTGATAACACTTTTGGGAAACTGATCTATAGTTGTATGTCAAATGTCAATTTATTATTATTAATTTTGATTAGGACAAGTAAAGGTAGCCTTTTTTGCGATATGGAGATCGCATTTTGCTTTGCTGCAGCTTTCAACGCAAACAAGTACTTTCGTCTTAGGTAGAAGAGCTCAGTAGTGAAAAATAAAAACAAATTATATAGATCATGCTATCAAAGTGTGTGCATTACTTTTTGACGATACCAAGATGAGTACTATTTCGAAAAGATTGAAATGTGATATATCGTTCATGCTGTATATATGGTGGTATATGAATGAACTGAGATATCGATCAGAATCTCAAATCACATATACCAGAAAACGATCCACAAACTCGTGTATCAGTAAGACAGCAACTTGACTAATAAATCCAAAAAAAAAGTGATCAATATTTCAAAGTAAAGTGTTCTGTTCCACTTCACTGTTAAGGTGCTACTGAACTTTACAGAATATCCACCTATACAGAGGTGAAATAGTAACTTTTTTACCTTTCGCATTATTAATAGATATACTTGTATAGTCTGTGGTTCGAACACAGGTATGTGTATAGAATAGTGTATAGTGACAGATATATGTTTTGCATTGGCATGCTTGTGCTGTCAAAGAGTGGCAGTAAAAAAGCAATTTTGAATTGTTTCATGTGGAATTTATTTTTCCCATTGGTAAAATTGAAAAAATATTTTGGTTCTAATTCCACCAATAATAGGGTAGGTTTGGTTTGGATATATTATATTAAAAAAAAATTACAAATAATATTTATATATTAGTATATTTATTATGATATCTGTGATGACTGAGGTTGAGCATGTATAAGATTATTTTATAATCTTATACATGTTCAACCTTCTCCGTCAGTTTATATGTTCAATTCATTCTTTTTAACTCATTTTTACTGCCCTGAAAAAGCTTCCCATTAGAAGCGAAAGCTTGGCAAAGAAGAACAGAGATTTGATTTTTTGACTGACAGACCCCGTTAATCCATTTTGCTGTACCTATCTCTATCTGTTTTTGAGAAAAAAAATAAATTGTGCTAAATATGGTCCAAAACATAGCCTTAATTGAAATCAAGTACATCAGTACTCTCAATTCATGAAAAGTTAATATTCTGATGA
>WOGO01002167.1:0-16355 GCA_015342085.1 Leptinotarsa defecta | reverse complement strand
AACTTAGGAGCTGATCGTATACAGCCATTTCTAGTAGTTTCTCCATTCCTGGTAAGGTGTTTACTGGACGGAATTCTCCCGCTTTATTAGTATTTTTGACTTTGGGAACAGGTACTATTATGCTAGTTTTCAGTTGCTCAGGAAATTGCCTATTTTGTAGAGAGATATTTATAAAATGTAACAAAACATGACGACTCCAAACGTAGCTTTAATAAACTTGATATCTAAGAACCGCTGTGGTTTGTGGCTTAAACCTGCGACTTGAGAAAACCCCACAAGAAAAAATCTAACTGGATCAAATCACACGATTTTGGTGACCAGTTCACATCAACTCCACGTGAGATGATCATGCCCTCAAATCAGAATATCCAATGTGACATAAGCCGTCCTGTTGAAACCATATGTCTTTGGTGTCCAGATCATCCAATTCAGACCAAAAAAAATTTGGTAACCATCGACCTATAGTGCTCGCCGTTGACAGTGATGGCCTGGCCAACGTTGTTCTCAAAGAAATATGGACCGATGACGCTGCCAGCCCAAAATCATCATCAAACCGTGACTTTTTTGGGATACATTGGACGCTCTTGAATCTCATGTGGATTGATATCATCTAAAATTCAATAACTATGTTTGTTCACCCCATTCATCCAGAAATAGGCCTCATCGCTAAAGATGAGGCAAAATTCGGCAAGTTGTGGTATGCGAGAGGCCGAGTTCTTATGAGAGATGCGAAATCGACTGCCTCGGATTCTCCTGCACACTATAATAGACAGTGGCGACGTTTTCGACAGATCTTGCGTGTCGTCGACGTACGGGTGTTAGTCGATCCTTTACTGAATCATTGGACTCAAATTTATCGACCTCATTGTGAATAGTCCTCTCAGTAGGACAATTATGGCGACCGTAAAATGGATGAAGCGCGCGCTACGTTGCCCGAACAGAACACCCATTTCGATAAAACAATTTCATTATTTGCACGTGTTTTTGAATGCTATATCCATCCATGGTGATTTGGCAAAACTGACTGAATAAATGACAACTAATTCAACACATGCAGTTTCAACAAGATGGCCGTTATCAATTGTCAAAGTTCGGAAGTCCCTATATATGCAACCGTTGTCTAAGACCGAAACAATTAACTACAGTAAAGTAGTGCTCCGTTTCATAGACAAAGTTCCAAATAGAAATAAGGGTCCGACTTCAAAAAGTAAATAAAAACAGGCAAAGAAAACTGTGTCAAGAAAAAAATAACCATTATTCTCCCCGTAAGATTTGGTAATATTCCTACTGATAAACAACAACATTCCTGGATTATATCTGACAGGGCCCATTAGTAGAAATGCAACTAATGAACCAATTTTATAAAAAAGAAGAAAATCATTCTTATATATCAATAATAGAACTTAGACAAGCATCGCGTCTATCTGGTCTAAGCTGACACAAAAATACCATATTCTTGTGATCACAGACAAAAAAATCTTGCCCCCAATTCATTCTATTAATTTTATTATTTTACTTTTCCACATTTTGCTGTATATGTGTCTTCAGGGTAACCAGCACTTTATTAAATTAAATTCCCTGACCTTTCTAGGTTTTCCATGACCTATGCATAATAATTCGATAATTCAACAAGTTGAACCACGAAAACAAAATGTATTATAGTTGGTTCAAAAACTTTATTAAAAGTTTCAAATGATATGTAATAAAAGTCTAATCATGTAAAAATGAAATCTAAATGTGAATTGAATATGACAGTTATGTAATAATTTCCACACAAAACAAAATAAATAATTTCACTCAGACAATTTTTACCTGATGGTGTATCGAAAACTCGAAAATATGACATTCTGTTAAAAAAATTAAATGAAAATAATGAAACATTATATAATGGACTAAAAATAAATTAAATTTACTATGGTCAAAGGAGCTCATCATAACCAAAAGCATATGAATGAATCTTAGTTGAAGTCTTTGAAATTTACAACCCCGTATTTTGCCACATCAGTCTTTCATAAAAGGTTTCTTTTATTTTATAAAAATAAGTTACCGTTGGTTTACTTGTCTGGTATTGCTTCACTAACAGAAACTTATAGAGAGCACTGAAAAAATAAATATTCCAAATTGAAATTCCAAACATTCTCTTCTCCCAACATTTTTACATAGTAGGAAAAATTACTTTCCTGGTGAATAATATGACAGACGTTTGATTACATGCGAAAGACATTTCTTTCCTCACAGAACAAAATCTTGCAGATGTTCATCCAGACGCACAATCTAGTTAAAAATCAAATGATCACCTACAGACCAGTTTCATAATATTATCAGTGCAAAATAGATATAACTAAGGCAACACTGCTATTTGGTACTCCACTGATTGATTTAATTGAGGTCCTGCTGTTGGATGAATGGGAGGCATCTGCAAGAATTTCTTTGCCCAAATATCTATCAGATATAATCCAATGTCTGTTGTGGTATTAAACAGGAAAGTAATTTTCCGGCAGAGATTTGCCAGATCCTAGAGTGTGGAAACTTTGAAACAAGTGGATGTTTTGAATGTCAGTTTGAAATGTTCTTTTTCTCAGTACATATGTACCTGTCGATTACTTCCATAGTCTTATTGATGGCAGGAGTATTTAATACTAATCGAGTCACAGAAAATTTCTTTGGAAACATATTGCAGCTGGTTAAACATGAAAAATTGAATCTTCAATCTGGGTAATCTTTGAAAATGAAACAAATGTTTATGACTAAATTCAATATTGCCAGAAGGAAAAAAATTACAGAAAATCACATTAACTTAATAATTAAAATATTTTCCCTAACTATTCCAGGTTTCTGTCCAACCTATTTTCCTGGTTTGTTGATCATACTCTGCTGATGAGGCAAAGAACAAAGTGCCCAGGTTGGTCTCACATCAGATCCTACATTCAAGGTTGGAGTGTCCGGATTTGTTTTATTGGTAGAGAGCAAGCAGTGCTTCGTTTCTGTTGGTCTGATTAAGTGACCCCTTAAGATCGTAACTAAGTGCAGGTAACCAGATTTTATTGATACCAATTTCCTCTTCTTTTTGATTGTTTTTTTTTGTGTTTTTGAATTCTAATGTCTCTCTATATAGTCTCAGGTAATAGCTCTGAATTCTATCAAGCACCTAGGCCTCTTCGACCATGTTTCGCTATTTATACAAGTAGTGTACTTAATTTCAGTAGTTGAGTACAGTCTATCAGATCGAGTTGACACTGTATTTAGATTTTATTGAAACTTGAAATGATACTAAGATCTTGTGATTAGTATCTTTCTAACGATTCCAATTAAGTTTTACTGACTTATCATGGATTTTATTCAAGTAATGCCAAATTCAATTACATACATTTAAGAAACATTTTTACAGGAGGTGTGTTCGTAGTAAAGTAACTGCAACGAAAACAGGTCTGTGAGCCCAGGGTTACTTGGTTCTTTCATTTTTCTCATATCAAATAATTCATCTAAATAGTTATTTCTTCAAACACACTGATTTTCTGCCCCAAAACTCATTAATAATTCATTTGACATAAAAGTTATTATCAGAAACAAAGAGAAGATATTTTTGCTACAAGTAATAATAAAAAGTAATAGGAATCGCACTATAAAAGGTAAAACCTCATTAATTCCTAGCTCACATATTTTGGCTTCTGAGGGTTGTAGTTTGTAAGGGGGCAACAGCTGGTTAAGAGAAAAACAGGTTTCAAACAGATTTTTTTTTAAACAAAGAAGTGGACCTGAAAAACATTTGGAATAGAGGGAATGATGAATGTTTTCAAAGCAAATGTGCATAATGAGGTTAGAAGAAAAATAAGACAAACATAATATGCAAAATATATATCTATTTGACAAACCTGCTTTGAAAATAATCATGAAGTGTAATCACAATCTGAAACTGCATTCACTAGTTTTGTTTACAAAAATAATAGAATTCAGTTCTCAATATTTCAAATGTCATTTTTTGTGACTGAATGTTGAAATAATTCATTTCAATTTTTGTGCATTCAATTATATAAAAAATGAGCATTTCAGTCTCATACTGTGCTATCTAATGCTGTTATATAACCGAGCATGAAAGCCTAAACTGAAACCAAATCATGAAAAACTTTTGCAATAAAAATAATGGATGATAATTGAGTTTAATAAATTAAAGTAATAGCACATCGAATGATACTTATTCATTTTTATTTAATTTTTACTAAGAGCACTCATATGACCAGCAATATTAATTGGTGAATAAACCTATATATTCATTCAGAAGTATAAATGTTTCATATGAAGTATCTTTTCAGTAGTGACACTCACCTATACCACTGTAGCATAGCTCCTGTGATGGCCATACCTCCAGGAACTTGAAAAGACATACGACCAAATACATTTTGCTTATCTCCAGTGTCTGGATGGAATGCACTCTCATACAGTTTCTTTGCGTAAATTATTTGTTCTAACGTTGTGCCTGGAGGTTCCTGTCCTTTTCTATATTTTTCTACGAGAACTTTTGCTTTATCTAGGGTGTCTTCACTAACAACACATGTTCTTGGATCAGTAACCCAGAGGAAATGCTTGAACCTTCCAATAAATGTGTTCTGATTCCATAGTGGTTGGTCAATATCAATCCTATCTGTCATCTTCAACTGAAAATAAATAATAAATATTAACTCAATACCTTACATGTGTAATTATTCAATGATTGTCAGTTTATGGATGGAAATGAAAATTGTTTTTGAAAACATTTTATGATATATTGACTGAGAACCAAAGTACAGAGTGCATACTTTTTTTGAATATTCTGATAAATTTGATTAATTTATTATCTATACTCCTCATTCAAAATAATTTGTTTTTAGGAGAACATTGATTCCCCTTCCGCCCAGCACAACCACACATTAAATTCAAATAATGATATAAGTAATACGATTCTGTGAGATGATATTCCATCAAATTTGGCATACCTATATGAAAAACGCTAGTTTATTGCTGCCCAAAGAAAATTAAAATGGCATTATCTTTGTTTGCTGACTTGTGAATATTCAACTACATATCACTTTTCTCATTCTGATTTCTGACCTCGGTAGGGTTGAAATGGGAACAAAAAATAAAAATACAAGGACGAATTCCAACAGATGACAAGCTTCAAAAACTCCGATGAAATATTTTGCTTGCCAAATTGTGACGCAATTCCCATGATGCAAGGTCGACTGCTTCATTATAGCATGTATAGATAAAATGAAAAATGAAAAGCCTACGGCCGGTGAGTAAAAAGAACAAAAATTAGGAATCAATAAACATGAAAAAAATTAAAGTCTGTAATCATGTTATCACGGTTCTGGCGGGCGGGAAATAAATTCGGTTGAATACATCTCAAAGGATTATTGAAATAAATTGATTCACAGTGTTTGACTGCCTCACAAATCTAAAATGTATTTCAAAATTCTATGAAATTAGGAAAGAAAAACGACAACGCCACAAGTATAATGCTAAATTTAGCATTATACCTACTTGTGACAACTCGTTTTAGCTACACTTCAGCCGTTCAGCGTTATACCGTGTATGAGATATGAAGTGTTGTTTTGACTGCAACATCTAACTATCCTTTATTATCGAAATGCAGGAGACAGTGGCGTCACAATGGTCAGTTGCCAATGAATGATACGCAATAAATTTATAAATGTTGTTACCAATACAGAAGTATATTTTAAATAAACTACCATTATATTTTTCTTTCATTAGATTCAGTGAGTGATATTTCATTACTATGTTATGTTATTTCTGACTAAATGAGAAATAAAACAAGTTGTCTGTAAAAACTACATTTGATTGATTCTTTTTATACTGTTAATGATAAAGATTGAAAATATAAATATTGTATTGCAAAGTGGTAGTTAATTAAAGGTACAAAACAGCTTTCTTTAAAAAAAGTTAATGCCACAAACTGGAAAATATAAGTTGGTGTTTCCCAAATAGCAAGGTATGTCTTGAAATAATGATATTTTATCGCCGATAACTAGTCAGCAATTTCAATTGAACCGTGCTGTCGTTGTACAATTAAGATTTTAATCTACAATTGAATGTAGATTGAAATCTAAATTGAATCTACATTTATACTGTTTGTTTTGCATATAACATGACCGACAAGTTTTGATTGTTATGAAGGAACTAGCTTCTCTCAAACTCACGATAGTAAGTTGTCTCATCCAATCTATGAAATTGTAACTGTTTTGTTAATTTGTTTACAATTTTTTAGTAAGTCCTGAAGAAGGAAATAAACATTTCCGAAAGCATCTTCAAAATAGACTGCAACCTCACAAACAGAAATAGGTTTCCGCGGTCAGTAAGTTGATATACTGTTGTCCGGGTTGAACCGCATCTGTAATTTTCATGGTTTCGACGTTTCGGCTCCTGCTTTGGAGCCATTCTCAAGAATCACTTCGATTTGTACTTACATGACGCGAGGACGAGGTCGTAACCTCCCTTGTCCCCAAGTCTCGTTACTAGTTCTATGTTTGCTTAGAGTGGAACACAGCAAACATAGAACGTGAATGAAAGGAAGAAATCAATTTTAAAATAAATAACTCCATACATAGATGTGTAAGACATGCAAAGAAGAAACTTTCAGACACAAACTGGAAGAAAAACCCCTCCTGAAACAGCTACTGTCATATAAACATTGAAACAAATACTTTTATATGAACACTGAATCATAGATAGAAAAAACAATTTTCTCTACTTAGTTAATATTCCAAACATTCGTTATGAAATTAAATCAGATATCATTCACAGGATTTCTACACAATATATTAAATAAAGGGTGAAATTTTACTTACATGGAACGCTGTCATCGTCATTGATAGACATCGTTGTTTCGCTGTAAGATACTTGTCTTGGGGCTCTTCAGTACCATTCTGGATAACATTATAAAAAAATCACACAATTCATTCATTAATTACGGTTTTTATGTCATGGAATGAGTTTGATCTACTTATGTCATCGATGACATCGTTATGACATTCATTCACTTATTTGATTAAATCCCAGCCAAAAGGAATCTTGTTTGAATTGAAGGGGTTGTATTTGTAGGAGGGACTAATTTTTGGGATTGTCAAATCACTATCAGAGAAGCTGCTGAGAATTGTCGGCAAATCGGTTGGCTCATGCCATGCAATTTTCCGGAAATTTTGGGCATGAAGCGTTTTATTGTATTTTCAATTCACGTTTTATTGTATAATATACATATTATATAATATATATTTCAGTTATTCATTCTAATTTTATTTGTTCTTTCATAGATTTCGAATCATAGAAGAATTATATTAGACAATGGAAGTCCGAACCAATTAAATTCTCCGTAAAAAGTTGTCAGCCACTTTCGAACACCCTTGTATGAATTCTTTGTCTGGTGAATACTTATCAGCAATTGAAAATTGAACGTAGATACTCAAGCTAAAAGCTCCAAATACGCAACAAAGATTCAATTCACATGGACTAAGTGTCTACAACAACAACATAACATCCGTCATGCAATAGAAGGAGACTGGTCTATTGCACTGTAAGGGAAGCAAAGATCGTAAAAAAAGAAGAAGAGTTTTGTTTTTTTAAGGAAAAATGATTCCCGCCAAATATCTGAGACCAAAGGAAGAAGAGTCATATCATAGGTTATGCTGAGGCTGCTGTGGCAGAGTAGATAATTGTACTGTAGTACTATGACCAAAAAGATTATGCTTCCCAATGCAAAAGAACGACATTTGTGGACTTATGACCTATCAACCGAGCAGAATTTTAAACTGAATCGTATGATATAGTTCCTATAAATTATTATAACTGCTGTTTTTTTTTCTTTTAATGAAAAAATGTATGGAGAAAAGGCATACAGTTTAGTGAAAGAACTAGCGCGTTGTGAAGACAACCTACCACATTATAATGTATGTGTTAATTGCATTTTTTTACTCACAGAAAAGAGAATTGTCAAATCCAACCTAACTGAGATGGAATATTAATAAAATTTGTCATTTATTTTCAATTGATTTGAAGAGATTTCTCTTTTTTAGAGTTTGATATAGTTTATCACAAATGTAAAATCATAAAATATGAAGTTAAGGAACATGAGCTTTCACAGCTATACTTCTTCATGGAAAATATAATATAATTTTCTCCAAATGTTGAAGTTCATTGTCCACTCTGTTTTGGAAAATGTTTATTTTATTAGCTTCACTCAGTTCCTTCCACAAATACACAACCTATTTGGGTTTTTTAAATAAAATATACACTTTATATTTCTTTGAATAAATCATTTCTGAAATTTGTATTTTCTTTTAATTTTTTCAGACAGATTTGGTGAATGCTGTTTGTAATGAAGTAAAACAGCTTGTAGAAGAAAATGAGCATGATGCGTAAGTAAGTCATTGTTCGACTTGGAAATGGACATAATTGATTTTTTTATGTAGAATGACATCTGCTGACCAATCATCGGTGGGGGGATCAGTAGTACCTACCATCAAAATTCGACATGCAGCTGTAAAAAGGAATGTGCGTTGCTTAATGGCATATCACTATAACAGACTAAAATGTTTACGCACAATGCGGTGGGAATTCGGAAGTATTTTACCCACCGAGATCAAGGCAAATCTAAGTGCATCTGAAATAGATTGGTTCTCAAAGTATTCTAGATCTCTTGCAGCATATATGAGGTCTATTGGCGAAGAGGGAGTTAATCTGTCTGTTGACTTGAAGCCACCAAAAGCCCTTTATGTAGAAGTGCGATGCTTGGTAGATTATGGAAGATTTGAACTGAATGATGGATCTGTGGTACTATTGAAAAAAGATAGTAGACACTATCTGCCTCGTAGTGAATGTGAAGAGTTGATCAGACAAGGAGTTTTTGAACATATCATATAAAAGAACTATATGAGCTCATAGTTGTCTAGTGAAAAAAAATGTGAATGAGGGAACTTATAGCCTTCTTCACCCTTCTTCAGTATTTCAATGTTTGTTTTATATACTTCAATAACAAAAATTTAAGCGTTTATAATGTCTCCATTGCTTTTTTCTTGTTATTAGTTATTCATCTATAAAAATTAATTATGACAATAAAATTTTCATTTCTACATAAAGTACACTTAATTTTGAATGGTTAGTTTTTGCTCACAAAATTGAACATCGATAAGACTGAATGTATAGATTTTTGAGGGCATCAAGATGGGAATCTTGCACCTTGAACATTTGACAATCTCAATATTAACCAGTCAACTGAAATATCTTCAGGGTGTTATTATTTATTTATTTATTTATTCAAGTATCTACATATCTAATAAATCAATCTACATAGAGAAAATTAAAATAAAATTGTGATAAAAAAAGTCTTATAAATCTAAACCAAGCAGAGTATATCTAAGAGTGCTCTGAGAGATATGAAAAAAAATCAATATTGGTCCCATTAGCATTTGATAGAATTCTGGACAAAGGAGAATGTTTTCCATAATTATACCTATGAAAGTCGAGACTGAAAGTTTGGTTGTTACGTGTTCTTCTCGGGAGAACATGCAGATTGACAGAGAAGAGTTGGGCAATTAATTTCATTGTTCAACAATTTATGTAGGAATGGAGTTTGAGCAATCCAATAGTAGAGCAAATGACTTCTAGCTGGCATGTTCATTTTGCAGGCAACATATCTAAAAAATTTATTCTGAACTTTCTCAATATCATAACTGTGATTGAAGTATGTTGGAGACCAGATACAAGTGCAATACTCAATCACTGATCTAAAAAATCTTTTGTTGATCTGCATATGAATTCTAACATTTTCATTGCTTTGTTAGATATGTGTTCATACTCTAAATGAAAGTCCATCCTGTCGTCCATCATAACACCCAGATCTCGTATAGATTGTACACGTTCCAACTTCTTCCCTGCAATACTATAACCAGCTGTATAACGGTTTAATGACTTTGAAAAGAAAATACTTTTACATTTTGCCACATTGACATCCATATAATTCATCTTACACCAATCAGAAAAAGATTTAAGGTCCATTTGAATTTTCGCACAATCCTGCAACGAATCAATTGCTCTAAAAATTTTTAGATCATCTGCAAACATCAGTATTTCACAGTGAGTAATTTTTTCTTTGATATCATTTACAGAGATATTGAAGAGAAAAGGTCCCAAGTCACTCCTGTGAGGTACTCCTGAGGTAACAGATATCTCGAGAGAGATATATCAATTAA
Organism: Leptinotarsa defecta; assembly: GCA_015342085.1. NCBI lineage: Eukaryota > Metazoa > Arthropoda > Insecta > Coleoptera > Chrysomelidae > Leptinotarsa > Leptinotarsa defecta. The sequence continues at coordinate 6,117 of WOGO01002167.1, read as the reverse complement.
TTTTCACAAACTATGATCTAGCACAAAGATAACTTGAGAACCACTCCAGCAAACTCCCAAAAAAGCCAATTGCCTTTAATTTTTCTCAAAGAACTTTATGGTTCACGATGTCAAATGCTTTTGAAAAATCGGTGTAAATTACGTCCACTTGTTGTTTATTTTCCAGAGCATTCAAAATATACTGGGTGTACAACAGTAGATTAGTGTTGGTAGATTTACCTTCACTAAATCCGTGCTGTTCGTCGATAATCACTTGTTTTAAAGGACTCTTTATATTATCACAAATGATGTGTTCAAGTAGTTTGGGTATTGTACTTAATATGCTGATCGGTCTAAAATTATTTATGTCAACTTTGTTACCAGACTTGAAAATTGGCATTATGTAACTTGATTTCCAAATGAGGGGAAAATTTCCCAAACTAAGTGAAGCTGAAAATAATAAGAATAATGGTTTGGCTAGTGTAAATCTACAGGTTTTCAGTAACATTGGTGAAATGCCATCTGGTCCCGGACCCTTATATGGATATAATCCCGATAAGTTTTGTAGGATAATTTCTAAGGAAACTACAACTATTGATATTAATTGAATATTGAAAGATGGAATTCTGAATACTGAGTGTTTTTGTTTTAGAATATTGAAGTTGAGGTTGAAACATCTTTCAATGAATTTGAATTATTTCATGATTATTTTCCATATTTGAACATTCACCTTATTTTTTTAACAGACCTCGTGTTTATCATTTCTGAAAAATGTTTTTCGATAGGTCTAGTCGAAGTTCTACATGCACCGCTACCATTTCTAATTGGGGTAGACTCGAGGTATTTTGATTTATATGATCCGCCACCTGATGTAAGCTGCATCGATCTGGATACCAATATAATAACGGTAATGTTTCAATATTTTTCGTGTTTTTTCTTACTCATTTGTAATTCAGATAGCTGAAACCCAAAGACAAACTCTGAACTTCAAGTTACTTCCTAAAAGAGCAGCAAAAATTCTAAAATCGACGCTAGACTATCTTTATTATCAGTTGAGGAACAATACTTCTGTGGCTTCAGATACTGTCAATCAGGATGACATAGAGTTGGAGTTCCAAAGAAGAAAGAAAGAGGTGAGTTTATGTCCAAAAACTCAACTTAAATTTCTACCTCAACCTCCTTGATTCGAGATGTATTTTAGCAAGCTCAAGAACTGGAAATTCAAGAGGCTTTTCTCAAATTTATGGCCATGGCACTGAAAGGCTATCGTTCGTATCTTCTGCCAATAACTAAGGCTCCGACAGTTGGAACGACGGATCCTCAAGCGTTATTCCAACTGAATGACTTCCTGAGAAGTAGGGATAAGACTCACCACAAGTTTTTCACTTTATTGATGAGAACTCAGATGTTCATTAGGTAAGATATTTTTTATTTACTCCTTGCTAAAACATAATCATGCTATTTCCTTGTGTATATATGGTTTTCAAAAAGTACTTGCACTAATTGAAGATTCAGTAATTTATGGAAGCGGTAAGATGTTCAATCACTTACCAAAAGAAATTGAAGAAATAAGTTCAGTAGAACATTTGAGAAAGGAAATAAAAGCTCTCCTGTTTTATAATGAGGCATTCTAACTCAAGCTTGTTTTTATATGTTGTAAGATGTTTCTCATGAGCTAGATTTTATGTATTGTAGGTATGAGACATTCTAGTATAATGTCGGTGTCGACTTATTGTTTCATTTCTTGTTTCTGTGTGTGTATTTTACTTAACCTTAATTGAAGATTGTTTTAGGCCTTAACTTTGTCAACAAAGTTTTGTACTTTTGAACAATAAAGCAAATTCTTTCTCTCTCTCTCTCTATTATTGGGTGTTTTTTGTACTACTTGGGAGCCGCCTGAATTGTCCATTTCTCTCAAGTCTTGGGAAAACACTGCAGCCTCATGGACTTATTGCGTTTTCCTCCATCTTTTTCATGACACCTGTTCCAACAGTCTTGTCGTTTGTACTAGTTTGAACAGGTTCCTTGCTAGTTGTACGAGGGTGGCCTGAAAAGTTTTCGACCTCAACATGAAGATGGCAGCACTCGTAAATAAAAGCTAGTGAATTTCGTTGTTCATCTGTTAACAGTAAATCACCAAAGTTTCAGCCATTTCAGACACGCAGTTGTTATGTAACAGTCGTTTTAGTAAATTGATGTGTTTTTATGAAATTGGGGTAAAAACCTTTTCCCCAGGTGCGACTATGGAGATGATATGCAAACAATCAGCCACATCGTTGAAGACTGCCCACTGAGGGTCTACACCGGTGACCCCCCGGACTTCCAGACAGCGACTAATATATACGTGACGTAAATGTTTGTAAACTCAATTTCCTGTGTTTTTTAAACTTTTATACAATTATGTTTGTTTTGTTAACTTTTGTGATGTGAATAAGCCATATGCTAAATACATAAATATGAAAATGAACAAAATCGAGTATCAAGGGGAAAATCAAAGATGAGTTGGATTCTGTGTATGGGGACTCTGCACCACCATGTCACTCTACAGTGCAATTTTAGACAGCTGAATTTAAACATGGCCGTAAGAGCTTGGGAGACGATGAATGTTTGCGACTTCCAAAAACTTCAACTGCCGATGAAAACATCTTGAAAGTTCACCAAATGGTGTTAGACGACCACTGAATCAAAGTGAGAGAGATAGCAGAGGTTATGAACATGTCAAAAAAATGTGTTTGTCATATATTAAATCAACATTTAGGTATGATAAAGCTGTCTATGCGTTGGGTGCCGCGTTTGCTCATTTAGGCTAAAAACGTGTTCTAACGAACGTTTTCAACGCTCTGTTGGCGCAGTTTAGGCGCAATAGATCCAAGTTTTGGCGCCGAATATTTACTGTAGATGAAACTCGTATTGACTATTATATGCCCGAAACAATAAATACAGTCCAAACAGTGGATTGCAAAGGGGGAACCGGCTCCAAAAAAGCAGAAACTTTTTTTTCGGCTGGGAAAGTGATGGCGATGTTTTTTTTTTGGAGTTATTTTAATCGATTATTTTCAAGAAGGAAAACTATTACAGAGCATACTACACATCATTACTTGACAAGCTGAAGGCAGAACTTGCGGAAAAACGCCCACATTTGTAGAAAAAGAAAATCCTGTTTCACCAAGACAACGCACCGTCTCACAACTCAGCAGTTGCAATGGCAAAAATCACGAATAACGGTTTGAACTGCTTGACCATCCGCCTTACTCACCAGATCTACCCCCAGGTGACTTATTTTTGTTCCCCCATCTGAAAATTGCGCTCGGAGGACAGATTTTCATCAAATGAAGAGGTAATCACCTTCGTGTACAATTTGTTTGCAGAGAAAAACGCCGAATACTATTTGGACGGAGATGGGAGCATCGCTGGAAGAAGCGTGTAGAGTTAAAATCAGACTATGTTGAAAAATTTTAAAAAAATTGAAAAAATGTCTTGTATCGGAAACTTTTCAGACCACTGTCGTATGTGATATTTTTCTGGATATATTTTGGATTGACCATAAATTGTTTGCTTCCCGTGATCCAGTGCTACACATTTGCATAAAATATGATGAGCTGCATTGGCTACAGCTGAGGTCTTCGTTGTACAGCCATATTTTGTCCAGGTGTCCTCCCAGTAGACAGTAATTGTTCTGAGGAACTCACACAGGTTTTCCCGTGTAAGGAAATCTCCCACAAAGTGATTTTCTTATAAAATTAGTAAAACAGTTGTACACAATCATATATTGAACTCAAATACATTTTAAATATCCTCTACTTTGTATGCTTTTTTTACCTTTTCATTAAATATATATGTGGGTTTATATAATATATAATAACAAGGATGAAATAATTAAGAACTTTTCTCTTATTCCGAGGTCGTATATTTCTATTGAAAATGTTACCTAAAGAACAGTCTTGATATTTTACTGTAAAACCGTAATGAGCTTATGTCATTAATTCAATCAATCAATTTATTCAATTCACATACATACAATACATACATACGATTAAAATAATACTTTATATTCAAGATTCATTGAAGAAAGAAGCTTCGTAGCGGATGGTGATCAAGGTTTGGCCTTTTTCGACGACTGCATGGAGAAAATCGGAAATGAAGAGGGGCCTATGTTAAGACTGATAGAATTGGATTTGATGCATAAGAGTGATAGGACAGTATTCGTTCTGCCACCAGAGCCAACTGCGCCTGGTATATTTATAAAAAAAAGTTTATTTGTATCTTTTCGAAACCAAAACTTTTTTTCAGGTGAATTTTGTGAATATACCCGTTTCAACTTGAACCCTGAACTGCTCATCACCTTTGGCAAAAAGAAGAACCCCCTTTCTTCTTTGATGCAATCTGTTATTCCTGGGTCTCCCATGGCAAGAAGAACAAAACAGGAGATAAAATTTGCTCAAAAATTAGCCAGGTACAGAAATACTTTTCCCTCTTCAGATTGGTATAATTTCATACCGTGTTTTAGAAAATCTTTGCGATCACCAGATTCATGGGCTAGATGTTTGTGCGGAACGTGTCACACCCTCTACTTCATGATCCTTCCCAGCATGCTTCACCTCAACGTGGGCAAAGAAAAAGCCATCTTGCAACAATCTTACGAGCTTCTTGTTAGAGCTACAAAGCTACGGTTAGCTTGCGACGAAGTTTGCTACAGACTGATGATGCAATTGTGCGGAGAACACTCCAGGCCGCTACTTGCCGTGAAACTTCTAGTTTTGATGAAAAAATTCGGTATCCAGCCGAACGCTCTTACATATGGGTGAGTCAGCTCATCATACAAGAGTTGCTCGTTTTACTTCCTATTCGTAAATATGAACATGAACAATACTATATTTTCTTTTCTATACAAATTTTCTATATAAATTTTAAGAATACATTAGCAGTAGTGTTTTGTGATTCATCTAAAGCATTTGACTATGTAAATCACGGGATGCCACTATGTGGCATGTGGTAGCTAAGTTACTTCCAAAATTGCTGAATTTTCACCAAAAAAACCTTCGTATGATTATTGCTTAGGAATTGTTGAATTATGTCAACGGCGATCCAGATTCGCATAAAAAGGCCATTACTGGTGACGAATTTTGGGTATATGATTATAATATTGAAACCAAAGACCAATCGTCCTAATGGAAGAGTCGAAGAGAGCTTGTAGAATAGAACTGAAATAATGAATCAAACACCCTTCATCTGCACAAACTAATTTTGATTGAGTGGTTCACAAAAGTCGTCCTCGTCACTATAGATTTAGTGTCATATTTTTCTACTTCCAGACTTTAGGATGTATCCAAAAGTTTAGTGTCATGTACCAATCTCAAACAGGCTATTATGGAAAATAAATTAATATTGCTTCGAGACACTTATCTTAGGCTTTCACTGTTTACAATTATTGATTGCTCAAAGTTGTTGAAACAGATATATAATAATTATAATTACCTTCATTATCATTAAAAATTTCTCTTGAAAACTTATGAAGCTACCGTGTAGCGAAACACACTTTGAATTGAATTTATTTTAAAAATTCTATGATTATTTCAACCACTTCAGGCATGAAGCATATATTCTCCAAATAATTCTGCTAATCAGGAAGAAATGTATGGAAATGTGAAATTTCTAGGTGTACAATTCGACAGTCACCTCCAGTGGTCACAACATGTGAATTTTTTGTGTACTAAACTCTCCAAGGCTGTTTTTGCTATTAAAAAAGTTTGATACCTCGTAAATCAAACAGCAGCGCTAACTTCTTATTACTGCCTATTTCATTCACACATTCAGTATGCTACTTTATCTACTAAAATTACTAATTACAAAAACTACTAATTTTACAAAAGTCTGCTATAAGATGTATTACAAAGTCAAATCGGGAGGCTAGTTGTAGGCCTTTATTTCCGGCTCTAGGAATAATGACTGTTTATGCCTGAATCATATACCACAAACTAATATATATATTACAAATAATATTGAATACTAGGAAACTCATGAAGAGATACATGAATATGATACAAGGGTCAAAACCAGAATAGTTGAACCAAAAACAAGGCTTCAAAAAACCACCAAAATTGATAAGGGACTCTATAATAACTTACCATCTCAATTTCG
>WOGO01002166.1:0-16361 GCA_015342085.1 Leptinotarsa defecta | reverse complement strand
TCAATTCGACCGTGCACGCAGTAATAAACCAAACCTGGTCAATCTGAATATAAATAACAATCAACATGAATTATCAAGCTCAACAAAATTCTCAGGCATACATCTCGATAATAACATAATGTGGATCGAATAAATAGATAATACATGTAACAAACTCAAATAAAGCTGATTTGCCTTCCTAACACTAAAAAAATATCTTCATGAGTCATCTCTACCTGAAAGTATATTACTCCATAGTCTACCCGACCTTATCATTCAACATAATCAGTTGGGGCCTTGCAACTGAGTGGACTAGAGTCTTCGTTCTCCAAAAACGCATAATAAGAATTATATATAATATGAAACCTTCTGACTCATGCCGAGAAGTATTTAAACAAAAGGGGTAATTTTGACAATTCCTTGCATATACATTTCAAATATATTACTATATTATATACATAATATGCTATGCTGAAAATGCTGATAAACACAGGTATGAAACAAGAAAAAAGATAACCTTCAAATCGAAAAATTCAACCACACATATTATACAAAATCACCACAACATAATGGACTTACATTATACAATTGTAAATCAAATAATGTGAAAGAATTGTCGCACCCTCTCTTCAAGAAAAAAATTTTAAAAATGCTGAGAAGAATATGTGTACTATTGCGAAAATACCTAATTTATTGTAATACTCGTAAGAGTATTATTTTTTCAAAATAATTTATTGAATTTCACATTTTAAAAAAATTGTTTTCCATAACATTAATAATGTGCTACTAAGTGTAATATGACTTGCCATACCCAAGCACAGTTTGGCTACAAATGTTTATTAAAGAATCTGAATCTAGTACAAGAGTATTCAGATGATTCGATGAATAAAAATCTAAAGGATTCGTGTCAGGACTGCGTGTAGCCAATTTTGAATGCATGCACGTCATATCCAGGTATCACGATAAGTTCGAGATGTTGACAAGCAAGAACACTGAAATGAGTTGCAGCCCCTTAGAAAAATGTGTAAGTGATCCCGTAAAAAATCCGTGTAGGATTCACCTGTTGATCTTACTGTTAGAAAAATGGGCAAATTAGGTAGTCACCAAAAAGTTTACCCAAACATCGCGCAACAAATCCCAAAATGATTTTCTCTAATAACGTAAAAAATTTGTCATGCCAGTATATGAAATATTTGGAAAAGAATTATCATTCTGTGTCATCCTATGAATCAACGATCTGCAAAACATTTTTCTTGAGTTGAAATTTCGATAAACTATAGCTTGGAACTGATGTGAACTCAGTTGCCTTTCATAATGCCTCTGAACTGATTGAGCCAAATTTAAATATCAGTTCTAAATAAAAGGACTAAGAAGGTGAGTACCAAGTGTGGAAATGGGCGAAATGGTTTTTTTTGATATCGATTTGTTCAGTTCTGAGGACGGAGACAGATTTTGGCCGGCCACCGAAACACCCAGATAAGTATCTGTACAATTCCTAGCTCTTTTTTCATCATCTTCGAGAGAAACATGTCCAATCTAGGCATAAGAATGAATTTGAAGTTTGTTCTTTCTAAACCTTTATTTTTATTTATTTTTCTCGTAGAGTTGAAATCTCCAGAAAGATCTATAAGAAACTTATGTCCATAAAAAATGACTTGTCATAAATTTGTGTGCTTGTATCCAAATTTTTTTTCCGTACCGTTAATAAAAGGCTTATGTTTTCATTTCAACTCGTTTCTTCCCTCTTGGAAATATGCTAAACAACCAGCTGAAAAATATTTCTCCCCTATTAACTACCTACTTCCCCAGTTCGTCGCGGTTTCATAAGACTCGCAAAGGAACCGGCATAGATCCAGCAAAATAAAAACAGGTAATATTAAAAAACTCAATTCAACTTCGAACATTCAGCAGCCATCGCGCATAATGACATCCAATAATGTCGTGGCCGTTTTTTATGTAAATTTCCTGAATTTGTTTCAGTCTTTAATTTGTTTAACGAGGACGAGCACCAGCACACTCGTCTCATAAAGAACAGCCGTTACCATGGAACAAGAAAGTACCGGCGGTGATTGCACAGAAACGGTCACATCTGTTCAATTTTCATTCGTGTTAGTACACGATATGTGTTTCTATTCCTTTGTTTTATATTACTCCTACCGGAAATGAATGAACGGCTGGCGTATTGGTTGCCGTTCTTACGAAAACTATTGTCTGTACGAGTATGAACATAACATTGCAAGTTTAAATTTAAATCATGAATACTCTGACCCGTCACATGAAAAAAATCAACAATAATATTCATGATAATAATTACAGGATTTTCACAATGAATTTTATTTGAAAAGCGTTTCGTTGCACGCGGCCTGCGCGGAACGAAGAGCTAGATAGCATTCGGATGAACAAAGATGCACATATTTGCGATTAAAGTTGTCTCTGCTTTGTGTAGATGTACTCGTACAGTCTCTTGAATACACTGTGGAACCAAGGTACAAAGTCCCCACTATTATTCCATCTCATTATAGAATTCAAAATAATTTTGGTCAAGACAGGAAATGAGGGCTATAAAGATAATTTGTTTAATTCTGGGATTAGCATTCTTTTGAGTTAGAAAATTATGAATAATGGTTATGCCATTAATGGGAGAAATGTTCGGAATAAATGAATAAAACTTGCTTTGCATTAGAAGGTTGCTTTTATTTTACTTTTAAATATGTACATTTTTCATACTCAAAAGAACTTAACAATTACAAATAAAACGATACAAAGCAAAAAATTATGGAAGGCAAAAAAATATTTTATCTTAATTTTCGGAGGATGAATCTTCGCTAAGGTTTGAACTGATGTAGTCTGGTTCAGTGTCACTATATTCTTGCAAGTTGATTATCATGTCGTCTACCATGAAATCTCATATTGGTTCCTTTTCCATGAAAAACTGTTCAAAACTTTTAGCATGCTCACATCGTTTTGTCCACTCAGTTTCAGAAAACCTACTGAAAAATTCATTGCATAATCTTTCCACGGTCTTTAAGCTAAAATCTACATTTCTTTAAAGACGCCCACACTAACTCTATAGGATTTGTCAGGGTGGTATGGAGGAAGCCTTAGAACGGTATGCCCGTGGGCGTTCATAATTTCATTAATTTCATATATTTTATATCGTGGTTTATGAATTTTAATTAGTCTATACAAATCAATTTTCAACATATCTTCTGTAAAAGGTATATTTTGTTACCTTAGCCATTCCATCATTTCGATATTACATAAATTAGGAGACTTATTCACCTGCACATTGTGATAGGGAGCATTGTCTATCGTTAAGACACTCTTTGGTGGTAAATCAGGAATAAGCATCTCCTGAAGCCATTTTATATAGTTCGTGAAATTCATCTCGTTATGATAATCACCTGACTTCGTATTTGATCTAAATTTCAAATGAGCATTTTTCACAAAACCATTTTCACTGCCCATTTTCACACTATTATTAGTCTATGCCCTTTTGATACTGGTTTATGTAAACCTTCACTAGTGTTGTAATTCCAAGTTTTTGTGGGTATGCGAGGAATGAATATAGGTTTTGTCCAGAAAATTATGGGTCGCTTTTCTTCTCGAAATTTTTTCATACTTCGCAAAAAATTTGTTCTTAACTGAACGATATCTGTCTTTTCCATTAATAATTTTCGATTATTTTTCGTTTTCCTCCAACGAAATCCCATGTCATGCATAGCCTTTCTCAAGCTTCCATAGGAACCAGCATAGTTATTTTCGGATTTAAATTTATGATGTTGTTACGGTTTCATTTAACCTTTTTAGATATTGAGAATTTTAGACTTAAAAAGGAAGGGAAGAAGGAGAACATAAATAGAGGAATCGGATTGTCAACAAATCTATATTATATGTAGTCATGCCCTTACAGATAATCATTATTATTAATTTTTTTTTAATTTCAATTTTTCTCAAACTTTCCTACTCTCACTATCTCTGGCAGTAGACTTGGTCTCTTCAGTCACTTGGATCATTAGACATGTAGCAGTTATTAGAAAATAAATCAATTTTCAAAACATAACCTATACTTGTCATCCATTCAGGTTAATTTATGTCTCTATTGAAATTCTTCTCCATGATTGAAATTTCGTCCACATTTGGTACTATTGATTTGGGAAAAAGGTAACTAGAACTTGCACAGATGTGTGAAGAAAAAACAAACTGGAAAAAATTGAAGTCCTCCATTTTGATGGTGATATTCAATTTACGCATTTTGCGGTTTAATTCTGGAAATCTCGTTAAAAAACACCAGATTATTGATGAGTTGGGTAGTCTTAACCACCTTCACTTATTTGTGGATATATTTTCTGGAGTACATTCCAACCTTCTTCGACATAAGTTCTACGTAATCACTTTCGAAGCCACACAACATCTAGGGTATGTTACCTTTCTCATTTGAACATTCACTAAGATAGAATGTCATCAGTATTGAATGTATTTATCGTTTTCAGGCCTATTTCCTTCTTTTATTATCCTTGATTTGTTCTGCTTCATATATCAAGAAGTAGAGTAGTGGACTATAGTGCTAACCCTGGCTTCTCATTTCTTTCTGTTCAATAAAAGGGATTTGGGAGCTGTCATAAGGCTTCACTGGTTGAGGGATTTGCTTCTGCTTTGATTGACCCAATGCACGACTTGAAGGAGACACCGACGAAACAGATAAGCCCTTTTCAACTGTGCTTTATTTCTATCATTTTATTGCTCAGCATGATCGCTTCCACTGATTGTGCATGAATTACTACACATATTGTTTCTTTCTTTATAGTTGTACAGTTATCAACTTGTGCTAGACCATTAGTTCAGTCACATCCTCATTTCCTGTAAAGTAAAAGCATATAAATAACAACTTTGAAAAAACCTAATAGTGGGTCAAAATTAACCAACTTACCTTTAGCGTTAACAGTGTACACTTTCAGTATATATATACTAAAAGTTTAAGGAATTTAGTGCATGTAACTAGTACATTCATGACGAATAATTGCCTCAAGAACATAATATCACCATACAATTTACAAGATTGCATTTTTGCATCTAATGCAATATTTACATGAAGATCGACCTTTGATCTCTGTCTACCATAGCTCCTCTTTTTCTTTCTTTTCCTGTCACTCCTCTCACTCTTTTCCTTACTGAAATCAGGCTAGCCATCATTTATAATTGTGATTTCCCCAACTGTCAAACGTCTTTCATCGACGGACTCTTGTTTTGAGATATTTATCCAGCTCCGGTTCCACATTGTCACCAATTGTCAACGACAAGCAATTAAAATTAATTTGATTTTATTGAAGATTATCAAACCTGATAGATTGTTTAATTTATTAATATAGTTAGTATAACGATTCGGGTTTTATTTATTTATTTTTTTCTGTTCGATAAAAAACCCCACCCGTCTCCACTGAGCAAGGGTATGTTCAGAAAGGTTTGAATATTTTGCTGCTAATGGCCAACCAAGAATCACAAAACGTTGTACTCCTTGGTTCCGAAGGTCGGAGTTGCAATTTTGTTACAATACATTAAAAAAACAGAACGATTGAACAAAAGCAAGCACTGGTTGTGAGAGCTTCTCTTCCTTGCGAGGCTCTGCTATCTTCTAGCCGAAGTCTGTTCCACTATCGCTTTGTAGTAGCCATTTAGTTGAAGATCATTTTTGATGTTGTTTAGTTCCTTTCCGTGACATTTCCTCCTATTACAGAGCCCGAAGGCATGGTCATCAAGACTGTATCAGATCGTGCCTTTGGTCTCTGTAATAGAAAGAAAAGTCTCTAGAAGGTACTAGACAACATCAAAAAAGATTTTCAATGGAATGGAAAGTCCAAAGCGATGATGGAACAGACTTTGGCTAGAAGACAGCAAGAGTCTCGCAAGGAAGAGAATCCTTCACAACAAGTCCTTGCACTTCCCTACATCAGAGGATTATCGAAAAGAATAAGAAGAATTGGGTCCGAATACAATATTAGAACCTGCTTCAGATCCGGAAACATTATCCGTAGCAGCCTCACGAGAACCAGGCCTCCAAACGCGGAATGTGATTCTAATAATTGCATTTACCGAATACCCCGTCAGTGCGGAAAATCCTATATCGATGAAACTAAGAGGCCATTGAAAGTTCGCATTGCCGAGCACAAGAAACACAAACAGCGAGGGAAAATCAGTAAATCAGGAATAGCAGAGCATGTTTGGACCCATCAACATAACATCGAGTGGTCCCAAACTGAGATCATACACAGGAAGGAATACTGGTTTAGGAGGAAATTCAAAGAAGTCGCATACATGTTGTTCAACAATGTATTCAGCCAAGCTAGCGTAGAGATACGCTACATATAGAAACCCATAATCCAGCTAAAAATTGCCAACACCCACCAAACGGTCATCTCCCGCTAAACCGTTGAAGTAAAAAAAGGAAAGAAGAGATAGGTGAAAGTTATCAGATGACCCATAAATAGTCATCTTTCGGAGGAATTATTCCAGTTATTACCCGAAAATTGTGAATACTAACAATCGAAACGTCATGAATTGATTTGGCTTGTAATCTCTTAATTTTCATTTTTTGTTCAGTTGTTCTTTTTTTAATTGTACACATTATTCAACTTCAGGGTTTTTTTGCTCAATATAATTGTTACTTCCAGATATTTTTTTTAACTTTTCATTTGTATTGGTTCTTTTAGAGATTTCAAATTTTATATATTATTAGACAGTAGAAGTCGGAACTGATGAATTTCATCATGAAACATTGTCAATCACAAACGTTATGATGAAAAAACATTGTTCTTTATAACTTCTCATAACGGCTTCCCTTCAAAGCTTTTTATTGCAATTTCAGTCAAAGCTTTTCAATATAGTTTTTTTAAAAACACTTCTTCGTGAGATTTTCACTGAACAGTTTTACAAAAACGCATTATGTGTTTCGCTACATGTGTAGACACGCCTAAATACAATAGTGTTTCTTGAATACGTTATGAATTTTTATCAAGTATCGACCGATTCCATCACATATATTATAGCTTTTCACTTAACTTCTCATCGAAGCTTCTCATTTCATTGTAGCTTTCCATTTTAATTTTTCATTGCAGCTTTCTATTACATCTTTCCCTTATAGCTTTCCATTAAAGCTCAGTATTCACAATTCCATCTTTTGATATTTCAAGTTCATAGATATCGAAACTGATACGCAATTATACGCAAACTCTGCACGGGTGCGTATTGAAGCACGGTGACCGGAGCAAAGTTGCAACCTCAACATGTAAATCTTCATAAATATTGAGGGAGGTCAAGATCGTCAACAGAAAGTAATGAGAAATGCATTCAGTATTCATTGATAACCCTTCAGGAATGTTTCCAAACCTTTTTTAGAATGCAGCACATCTCCTTTTCATCGATCCTGCTGGGTTGCAGTATGATGTACCTAGGTTTTTTTTGGTGATTCTTTGTATTTTTCTTTTAATTATTCAATGTAAGTTCATTCCTGAGCATATTTTCTCATTTTATTATAATAAATATCCTTCTAGGTTCTCAAATGAGATCTTTCCATTTATTTGGATGGATGAGGATTGGGTGAAACAACAAAATTACTTTCATAACAAGCAAGTACTGAGTTGCGACATGTGGTGGAGAAGCGTCGTCGCTACTAGCCAGGAAAGTAGTTGTTTCCAATGGATACTCATTATATTTATTCTGTTTGAAAACTCTTTCTCAGTATTCATAATAACATAACCTAGCTATAAGAGTAGAAACATATCATGCAATCGAGGCATCACCACACTCCAATGCACTACGAGACAGTCACTACTCCATCACCCCTGTTAGGATTTTCTACTTCAGGAGATTATGCGGATTTCACCATAGACAGCAGGAGGATCTAGGGAAACGTGAGGTTGAATCATCATGGTTCAACTGAATGGACAATAGGAATATCACAGTCACTAGTGCCATATTCAACCAGAAAGAAATACTTACTTTGTTGCTTTAGCAATTGTTCTGAGTAGTTGGGAAGCCGTTACTGTGTGGGCAGTCATTATAATATTTGAATAGAGTTGCAAGACAGAAAACAATCCAGAATCACCGTCATACTGTTGAGTACTAGGACAATCCAGATCTCAAGCAACCTAGGTACGGGAAATATTTTCACAAATAATTATGGAAAAACGCTAGTTTCATAAACGCTAACATTACGAAACTTATCAGTCCACAGATGATGATATTTGAAGTATTCCAAAACCCTCGAAGAAGCGAATTTCTATTATCCAGGGCTGCCAAAAGCTCGATCACATTATCACACTATAACACGATAAATACAATGATATAAATATATTCTGACGTGTAAAATCAAAAATATTTCAATGAAGGAAAAACGCCACTATATATTCACCTACTAATCAAACTGTGTGTCGTATATCAAGTTTTAACTCTTCTCTATGCACAATTGAGAGAATAGGCATGGAACAGAATGACAGATTTGATATATTCCAGAGAAACCATAATAGCATGTTCTGTGAAAGCGAAAAAACGCAAAGCACAACGTAATACGTAATTATAGACCAGTGAACTGCTACGTTGTCAATATTTCCAGTCAGTTGAGTCGTGGTAGCTGAGTAGCCGTCAGCCAAAACAAGATTATTACCAAGACATTGAACGCTATGCCGACAAATTGTTGGAGTGACGCATAGACAGATAAATTTCAGTGCCGGAATATAACAATATCAGTGTGGGAACGCATAAATGCAAAATCAATTGGACAATACAGTTTTTTTCTAACTCCAATAGGTTATTGTAATTACTGGTTATTATCATATTACATACCCTGTGTTTTTTCAATATTCAAAATATGTTCATTGATTTGTGAATTCTATTTCAATTTCAATATTGTCTGTTCTTTTTTTTTCTCATTGCCACCCAGAAAGATGGGGTCCAGCCTCATCGTGGTGGGGAGATGTGTCAAATATGGAAAATCGTCATGAAATAATTCAAAACATTTCAAGCAAATACATGAATAGAAATATCTTTCCACGTCAACTTCAATATTTTAAAACAGAAACACTCAGTATTCCCAATTCGACGTTTCGATACTCCAAGTTCATAGACGTCAAAATTGATTCGATTGCAGAATATAGAAATATAAAACAATATCCAAATACACAAATTTTGCACGGATGCGTATTGAACAAAGTTGCAACCTCAGCATATCAATTCTTATAAATATATTGAGGGGGTCAAGATCATCAACATTGATAACTCTTCAGAAACGGTTCCAGAGCATATTTTAGACTGCAGCACATCTCCTTTTCATCGATCCTGCTGGGTAGCTGAATAATGTAAGTGTTTTGGTGATTCTTTGTATTTTTCTCTTAATTATTCAGAGTTATTTCATTCCTGAGTGTATTTTTCTCACCTTTTTCATAATGAATATTTCATTAAGTTGTCAAATGAGTTCTTTCATTATTTTAATGAATGAGTGTTGTGTGAAACAGCGAAAAAGCGAGTACTGAGTTGATCTCAACTTGCACTGCGTTTTTATTTTTCAAGGAGAAAATTGTGTAGGGCCGGATTGCTAGTATGAAGCAACCTGTCTCGGCGCCGTACGGAGTAGAACATACAAATATTCCTGTTTTTTTTTCTGTTATATTTTATTAGTATATCTTTTCATTATTATAGTTGTTATAGTTTTACAGTGTAACTTTCAATTAGAGCTTATCATTTCAGCTTCCCATTGAGTTTTCCTTTAAGTTTCTTGTTAGGCCTTCTCATTATGAAGGTGTAGGGAAAAGATACGATATCCCGAGATCGTGCATGAATCTGAATCAAGGTGACGAATTCGTTTGAAAAAATGACAGTGTGTTTTTGTTTTCTAGATGTATGACTTGTGTGATTGGTAATAAGAGATGGCATGATTTCTATTGGTCCATATACGTAAATTTCGACTTGCATTGCATTCCAATTCTTTAGTGGAAATTTTGTAGGGTCAGATTGCTAGTATGAAGCAACCGTTAAGCGCCACACGGAGCAGAACATATACATATACCTGAATTTTTTTCTCTTATATTCCTTTCCTTTTCTTCTCATTATAGCTGTTATAGTTTTGTATTGAAACTTTCAATTATAGTTCAGTATTACAGCTTCCATCCCAACTTTTCATTATAGCTTCTTATTAGGGTTTTTCATCATAGCTTCTCATAGTTTCTCATAATAGCTATTGTATAACTTTCCATTATTTGTGGGCAGGGGAAAATGTTGTAATTTGAATTGATGTACCTAATACATTCAAAGAGGTGACAGTATGTTTGTTCTTTCTACAGACATGAATTGTAGGGTTGCGGAATTTGTTAATGAGGGGTGGAATGAATCATGCTGGAAAAATTATTTTTGGGTCTATTTACATATATCTCAAATCACTGTATTGTTTTTTCTCAGAAAAAAATTTGTCAGGTCGGATTGCTATGCACTAGCAACGGGTAGATGAATGCAGTAATATATACACACGGCTGCATTCTCTTTCTGCTATAGTGTCATGTTAGCTTGTTCATAAAATATTTCTGGTTTTTGCTTGGAGAACACGTATTTGAAAATATGGAGGTTTGTAATTTCCTCCTATAGAAAATTCTAGAACCTTCTAGAACATTTGAGTCTTTTTTGACAGAATGGGGCATAACATTCCAGAACATTTAGGGCCATTCTGTGATATGGTGTAGTGTTCGGAAATAATCTTGAATATTTGGGATCATTCCAGAACATTCCATATCATCGTGGAATGATTGAGGAAGTTGTATGTTTTAGAAAGTCTTCATCTCCCAACATAAAATGTTTCTGTTTTTGCCTGGAAGGCGTGCTTCTGAACTTATCTAGGAATTCAGAAGTATACGAGTGAATCGACATCATTTCAGAATATACCGAAACATTCTGGAATGTTGTGGATAGTTCGAAAATAGTCTGAATTATTTGTGAATATTCGAGATCATCTTAGGTCATTGTGGAATTTCAAACAGTGTGTATGACGTTTCTAGAATCTAGTGATAAAAATACTTTCTCCCCGATATTGTCCAACATACAAAGTTAGGATGAACTTGTGATCCAACACCAGACAACGCTGTTTTCACCAGGTCTCATCAATAATGCTACATTGAACCACTGAAGTATCCTGAAATAAACATTACAGAAGGAAAGGCGACGACATCTCTCTCCACAAACACGACATCTATAGGATCGACAGATGATTCAATCTTCGAATATCAAAGATAAACGATAATCCCCAAGGCGGTCAGATGCAAATCCAAGCTTTGACATCGATCATCGACCGAGATTTCATCTCTATATTTCATTGCAGCTTTTACTGCAGGGCAGGTGGATGAACTTGTGATCCAACACAATACAGCGTTGTTTCGACACGCCAGGTGTCATCAGTGATGCTGGGCTGAACCACCTACGGAGACGCCACCTGTAGCATCTACTTAGGGTTATAAGGGGTAGATAACATCGCCTCCACATACAAAGTTCAAAGAAAACAGCTCCATTTTGAAGCCTTTGCAATTCCAGCGACATGATTATGCCATGACATATTGGTTTCCATTTTAACCCCCAACGAACTTATCGAAGCAGAAATCGAAATTGTTTGGGTTTTTGTGGCATCGAATTAAACACCAATTCCAAATCAATTCTAAATCCTCCTGCTGCCGGTAAAGATGTGCATCCGCAGCCGAAGTCCTGAATCCAAATGGAATCACGAGACAAGTGTACTGTCGTTAGCAGAGCAATATACGGGATTTTTCGTTTTTTCCATTTTCCAATGGGTCGTTGATGTACACATAAAAGGTTTCTTCAGGAAGCTGAAAAGCCATACACAAAAATGATCCGACAAGCCATAACATCGCAGTTTGTCCTGCAAACCCTCATGACACATAGGTTGAGGGGCTTAGAAATATCAAGCGCAGCAGCTGGTGCTTCAAGTTTGTGATATTTTTTCTTGAATGAATGAAGAACCTACTACACAGGCCGTTTCTTTCATTATGTGGTAACATTGTTATATACTGAACCGCAACAAATACGAAGACGATAAAATGGGAGAAAAGGTAACTATCATCGGGAACAATACATTAGTCAAATAAAATTCACGGTGACTCTCGCCCTTCTCGAATTATACAGGGAAAACAAAACAATGCTGTTTATCGTTTTTTTAATGGAATCGTTATTTCGGAGAACATAAAAAAATGGAAAATGTAATTGTATTTGAAGTGTACTATGACGATGTAATAATAAATATTTGAGAAAATGTTTCATGTCAACATGGCCATCACCATTTTTTAAAAATACGAACATTTTTTATTACAGATATTGATAAAGCGATAAATTCACAATCGAATGATATATCACATTTGATATTCTTATAGCGTTTCATTCAAAATAGCCACCATCATCAGTGAAAACAATCAAATAGAAAAAAAATGTATTATGCCTTTTGGGAGAAATGAAACCAATACGGAAAATCGAAGCTACATGGCAATCTACATTTAATGCTCGAAATGAATACATCTTTGTTGAATGCACATAAGTTGCCACATAAGTTGCCAGACAATTTCTGTGGCAATTTTCTAGCAAAATAGGTGTAAGACTAATACATGCATCTCTTATTTTTTGTTTGAGATGGTCGATATCTGTACTTGATATTGAAAAACTTTATTTTTTATGTATCCACAAACAAAAAATCTACAGAAGTAAGATCTGGGGATCGAGCTTGCCAATTAATTGGTCCATTGTTTTCAATCCATTTTCTTGGGAATATTGCATCTGAATATTTCTTTGCTATTGCTGCATCATGAGGAGAAGCTCCAACCTGTTAAAAATATTCTATTTCATGGCAGATATTCAGTGGCAATTCATCTTAGTAGTCATGGAATTCATTCAATAGAAAATGAAGATACATTCCACCATTCAAATGATCATCGTAAAAGGAAGGGCCAAGAATGTTTGTTGCCACAATTCCTAACCAAATATTTATTCCGAACCTTTCTTGGAAATTGGTTCTCCTATATGAATGTTTATATTTTTTCAAAATAGTTCTGTGGGATTTTACAGAAGTCCCCATTTCTTGGGCAATTTCTCCTGAAAAAATCATCTTGATTAGCATAATTTTTGTAACTGGCCAATCATGAATTAAAAAAAAATTGTATTTACTATTTAAATTTTTATGTGACAGCTGTCAGTTGTCAGTGTGAATGCGTTATGGATATCAGTTGACAGTTGTCAACAGATATCAATAACGCATTCATTTTTCCTGCCAAAGCCTACGCGTTTAAGATGGTAAATGAATTGAGATGCTATTTGATCTTAGCAAATTATACATCAATCGGATTTTGACCAAAAACTGATATTCACTACCAGGATTGAGAATTATAAAAATATTACGAATTATAATTGATTAGTGTGATGTACAGGACTTTCTGTCGTGTGTTCTGTACAACAATAATGAAAGTAGCCCGAATAAACCGTTCATTAAATATTGAATATGTAAAAATCTGAACTATCGCGATACAAAATCAAAAGCCACTTGTCATATCCGAGTGTGAAAACTAACACTCAAACCAATACATGCGCATGACATTCATATAGGAATATATTCAGGGTATGTACCTACATATATATTACATTTCTCTACCTTCTTGATCTTGAAAATGATACAACTAATATTCCAATCTTTCTGGAGGTTTATGTTGACCAGTACCCATACGGATTGAAGTTCCCATTGTGTCATTTTCAGTTTCGATTCGGGTTTCACTTGGTCTAAACAAATCCAATAAACCTAATCGTCCATTTTCATCACTTTACGGATGTTCTTTATTATAATTAGTTTCTAAATGTTCACTTTCACTACCCAATCCACCACACTCTCAAATTTGATTCAGATGCCGGTGCCATGTTTGTTTTATATCTGGTATAAAAACTGAATACGTTCCAAGACCAATTTTTTTCAATCTTGCCACTCATCCATTTTGTTTTCTTTTTCCTATAATCTTTAACTAATACTACATCTCCTCTTCAGAATGTTTTCACTCTTTAAACCCCATAATACTTTTTTTGCAGTTTCAAATTTTTAACCACTTCTCTAGAAAACTTCTCTCTGTCTTTTCCGTTTTTCGTTTCTGGCAATAACAAATCTAGCTTAGTACGAATTTTACGATCAATCATTGTCTCCGGAGTATTTCTGTAATCCAGAATCCACACTTTTTACTAAATATTTCTATATCGATTTTACTGAATTTTGCATCCTGGCCATTCGTAGTCGGATGAAAAGGTGGACTATGTTTTATTTCGACACCAGTACTTTTCAAAAAATTATGAAATTTTGAAAAAACGAAATACGACGCGTTATCTGAAATTAAAATGCGAGGAATGCCAAATCGTGCAAAAAGACTCCTTAACATTTTTATTGTACCCGTTGAAGTTAATTCACTCACGATGAAAGCTTCACACCATTTTGAAAAAACATATGTTGCCACAAAAATATATATTTCTTTTATTGGGCCTAGACAATCAAAATGGATTCTTTCACAAAAATCATTTGGGTATTTCCAATTCATCAATTTGGCTTCAGGGGGATTATTTCTCAAATATGAACACGATTCGCAATTTTTTACCGTTATTTCAATATCGATATTTAGTCCTGGCCACCAAACATACTTTCGTGCCAGACTCTTCATATTGACCATTCCTACATGTGATTCATTAATTTTGGCCAAAATTTGTCCCGGTATATGTTTTGGTATTGCAGTTCTGTATCCGTTACTATCAGGAGTGAGAATTATAAAAATATTACGAATCCTAATTTATTAAGTAAAAATAAGCCTTGAAAGAAGGATTACGTCAATAAAAAAATGTCCATAATGAAAAAGTACGAATTTTCATTGTGTTGGAGTATCTACCTGTCGAATTTATTGGGTTTGTCTGAATAATATTTTAAAGAAATCGAAACAATTCACAAAAGAAGTAACGACAGTACCGTAATTTAAAATTGTCACTGATGATGATAGTTATTTCAAAGGAAACCTTATAAAAATATCAAATGTGATACACCCTTGGTGTGCAAATTCATTGCTTCATCAATAGCTGTAATGAAAAAGACAGGTGCGTATTTAAAAAAAAAAAAGTTGATGGTGGCCATGTTGACACGAACCGTTTTATCGAATATTTATTATTACATTGTCATAGTACACTTTGAATGCAATAACATTTCAATTTTCCATTTTTTGATATTCTACGAAATGAAAATTCCATTCAAAAAAAACGAAAAACGGCATTTTTTGTTTTTTCCGTTTAACTCGAGAAAGGCGAAAGTTACCGTAAATTTTCTTCTACGATTGTATTGTTCCCGATGACAGTTACCTATTTTACCCATTTAATCGTCTTCGTATCTATTACGGTTTAGAATATAGCAATGTTACCACATGATAAAAGAAACGGCCTCATATAGTATTACTATATATCCCAACACTTCTTTAACTTTCAGGGTATAATTACGGTAATATTATACAAAACTGTCTATGAGCAATTGCTTGTGAATGAAAAGCATGTTATTTCACAAAACAGTGGCGGAAAATGCACTTGGCAGTCAGCAATCAACATAACTTTAAAAATGAACTGGGATTATTCCAATTTCAGTGGTTCACTCGTCAGTCATGATATCACTGACAATAAAGTAAATCAACTGAAGCTTGAAATGAAACTTTTGAAAACCTGACTGAACTGTCTAAGATGAAATGATAAGAATGTTTTGATATCTGATACCAAATTTGTTTATTAGAATCGAAATATGAATATTCACTGGCAAGATTTGTTCTGCCAATTTCTCCAATTTTCCTTGAACAATAAAGTGCACTTATGGGATAGCAAGCTGTTGACTTTTTATCTGCGGAATATGTAAATGCGCAATACTCTGTGAGTGATATACGGAGTTTGGAGGCGATATGCCCATTCGGCCTTGCCTTCAAATTGCTATAATATGGAAATATCGGTCGAGTCTAGATTGATGACGTAGCAAGTTATACAGGTATGTAAATTCTGCCGACCAGACGGTTATTGTTATGCGTAACTCTGCGGGTGATATCTCATTTTGTTATACCGAATGTCAGATATAATAATCAGAATTTATGTTCAACGGAAATAGATTTTCTTCAATAGTCAATCTGGATCAATATTCGTTAAAACAAAAAATAAGTTTGTCAAAAAAAGTTAGCATCTATTCAGTAACACGTAAGTAGGAGATTTGAGCCGGTTCTAAGCCTCCCCCCACCACTATGACGTATTAATTGCTTTTTTATTGGTTGTTGTTTGGTGATGTCAAGGTGATGTGACCTTGAAGG
>WOGO01002165.1:0-16365 GCA_015342085.1 Leptinotarsa defecta | reverse complement strand
CAACTCCTCGGGAGGATGTACAATGGGTCACATGTGGCCTAAGTGCGTGGGCTTACACTCACCCTCCCTACTCTACAGATACAGATACAGAAATCCTACTGTTAAGCGTAGATTATTCCTGGTCATTCCTGTAGTGATCCTAAAGATTGCATCCTTAGATTTCATCCCATCTCTTTAGGGATTGAGCATGAGTGTGACGTTTGGCTAGTTCTGCTATTGTGGAAGTCATCAGGCCGTAAGTACCACTGAGTCCTGAAATTCTTAGTCCAGCCGCTTTTTTGGCTAAATAGTCAGCAATGAGATTACCTTTATTCCTATCGGGCCCTGTAATCTACCTCAGGATAATGTTATTATCTACCGAGGCTTTGGCTAAATCTTGGTGGCGCTCTAGTACTAGCCCTGAGGTAACACGTTGTCTAATCAAGGCTAATAAGGCTTGTCCGCTATCAGTGCAGATTGTTTTGTTTTTACCAGAATTTTTTTTCCTGGTTATTTCTTTTGCGTCGATTGAGATACCGGCCAGTTATGTTTCAACCACGCTGGTATTTTCCCCATTCCCCACTCAATCCTTAGACTTAGCGATCTGGTGTACGCTCCACATACTGAGCCTTCTTTGGTTTTTGAGCCATCTGTATATATGCGTATTGCATTTTTTGCACGTAGACAGATCACTTTCTATACCCCTTTTACTAGATCCAACTTCGGAAAAGTGTCTCCTATAAATCAAATGTGTGAAAATTATAATACCCACTGCAGTCAATACGATATTAATTTCTATCCACTGAAGACCATTTTATCCAAAATTGAACAAACCATCATCTAACTTACTGTCAATGCGATATTAATTTCAATCCACTGAAGACGATATTATCCAAAATTGAACAAACCACCATCTAGCTTACTGTCTTCATTTCATGCTATTTACAAATAATAATTAATAATATGTCATCTTTTTTCTTAATTCGATCATATATGTGAATTTATTTCTTAATTTGTCAAATCCTTACTTTGTCAATCTTTTGTTATATATTTAGTATGAGTAGCCTTCATTTATACTGCATTATTATATTGTCTGGTAAATGGATTCATCTGTTGGGCAATAAATTTCATTTTTCTTCTTTCTTTGTTTTTCATATATTACCTAATCTAGGGTTACTGTGAATGAAATCGGTTTTAATTCCATAACAAATATTCTTAGTGATTTCTTTTTAATTTAATGTTCCATGGAAGAGGTTTTCCTATCGATTTGTATTTGAAAGAAACGTTTATGTGTCGGAGTTGACAGTTTATTTTGAATTTTATTGCTTTTTTTGAAATTTTCCACATTTCTGTATGAAGATGGACAAGTAGAAAGCCGAAAAGTTTTTTTTTCCAGAAGTATGTCTCTCCAGAATAAATATCCTCTATTCTCTATTCCATTCATATATTGAAACTGGAAATATCTTCTATTCACGTATTTCATGTCATTCACTTCATAAAAAAGTCGATCAGATAATCTAGATTTTCCACTATAAAAATAAACCAACAGATTGGTTCATATTTTTGAAAAATATGAAAGTTGTCTTCATATACTGCTAATTTACACTTCAGCAAGTGTTGGGCAACCCGAAAGACAAGACTTTGGAAAAAAAAACTTATATTCACGAAATAAACTGTGATGATTGCGATGGAAAATATTTCGATTTCATAGACTATAGAAGTCCAATGTTACTCAATAAGGTATAAAATACTATAGATAATGGCCACAGAATAAGCGAGAATTGCCTGAAATTGATGATGAAGATTCCTATCATAGCAGAGGAATGTTCACACTCTTACATAATTACGAGTTCGCGGTTTGCCTACATTTTTGGAGTGTTATGTGCACGAATTCTTCTCTTTGTGATTTTCATCCTACACACTACACTCCAACAACCATTAGTTTTGCGAGGACAACCTGGAGTTGGTTTCAAATTAACTTCCGATGGAAACTTTGATGTGGAAAACTAACGCTTGAAGAATCTAGTAGAACCTAAAGGAAATACGGATTGTGCTACTCAAAGAAAAAGTAGTAGATTCTAATTCTGATGGAATTGATTTGACTTAAAATGAGGTAAGAAAATATTTCGCATCAGAAGAGACCTCAATGTATTGGGGATGGAATTAGTAGAATTTTTGAGAAAAAATGAGCAGTTCGAAAAGGATAGCATATCGATTCACTCTGATTTGAAACACACATCATCATTAATAACCATAAGAAAGGTTGAGCAAGAACAATGGTGAGTGGCATTGAATATCAGATTCCTGAGGAACTATCAAGCCTGCTGGCTAACAGTACTTCGACAAAATCACAAATATTGGTTCAGAATGATCACCTGATCAATTTGGGCGTCAAAAAAGCGTCGAGTCCGGCTGGACTCGAGTCTAGAAATTCGAGTCTGATATTATTCGTTATCAGATTCAATGCACGCAACAACAGACGCCAGAGTCGAAGAATTTATTCTTTTGTACATACCTAAATTTAATTTGTCCAACATATCGCTAGATGGCTGAAAATCGATACATGATCCTAGAGCGATCTTACATCGTTTGTATTATAATGACGTAACATAACCTTGAAGTAAGAGTTAAATTGCGTGGGGAACCCCGGTATCATCAATAAGCTAAGGAGTTTTGAAAATATTGGATGCGTTCTCAAAAATACGAAAAAAAAAATATAAATCTCGTTCAAGTTAAAAAATGGTTGGATGAGTGCATTATATCGACAAATAAAATTAATCGGATTTTTTTCTCATTTCATTCTAATATTTGAAAAGATCGTAGGTATATTTTGCGTACAATTAGGAATATACGATCGTACGGTAGGCAGCTCATCAAGTTGCCACAAACTGTCAAATTTTCCCAAACGGAAACCAACCTTATTATTTTGCTATGAAGTTCAAAATCAATTACAGAAATTTGACAGATTTGTATAGCTTGACGTGCTGGCGACTGTACATCGTACCAACGTGAAAAAGGTCGTATAAATACGATTTAAATATTACGGTTGGCAAAGCTTGTACGAGCGAGTTAACCTTATTCGAATACGAAGACTAGAGTCAGTTGTACTCGCATAAATAGAATCGAGTTAGCGAGTACGAATCGATTCTTCCTAACTCGAGTACCGGAATCGAGTCCGGCGAACACGAATCAAAATAAATTGATATTCGAGTAGGCAAGTTCTAAAGCAGAAATCGAGCCCGACTCCAGTCAAACCGTACTCGGCACATCGCTATGAAGTTGCGACATAAAAAAGACTTATGTTATGCTACCATCATCACAAATGATAAACTGGAGGTGATAGCCGTATGGTTCATCATATTACAAGAATTCAGATGAGATCAGAAAAAAATTCAGAAGGCTATGAATCTTGACAAATAAAAAGATGATAGTAAAGTATTATTATATAAAATCATTACATGATAAAAGTAACTTTCCACTTTTTTATTTCTAATGAATATTTTTAATTCAAACATTTCATATAGAAAGCCGTTTAATAATCAATTCAGATGGAAATTCATATTTTGGAATAATTCTTATGCCAATTGAGCTTCTCAAGTGTCAATATCGAATGAGTATAATTGAAGGTGAGGTCTGTGATGGAAATAAACTGCTTTTATTATCCTCCAATAGAGCTATTCGAATGTACTTTTTAGGTGTTGATATTTTATATTCCAGATATGAATCTAAGTGTTCTATTCATCATTTCCACATAAGATTAAACGAAAGTATATACCATTTCATATTTTTTAATATACTTTTCACATTTGGCAGGATGAAATGAAAATCAATCACATATATTTTCATCAAATTTCTCAAAAACTACAACAGAAAGCAGTTTTCAATACAATATAACAACGCAACAACTTATAGTTTAAATTGTTACTTGCCAGCGGATAACTGAGGAAATAATTTCCAAAATTTCATTCAAAACTTCCGCAATGAATTTCTAAAATTCACTTGATCGACGTATTTCTACAAGGCCCAAATATTGTTCTCAAATATATAAAAAATATCTTACCCATCTATTGTTTTCTTAGCCTCGGTAGACGCTAGACTACCGAATGTATGATAATCTAAGCATACATCTGTTTGCATGAGCATGTCGTTCTTTATATTAACATTATACAAAGATACTATCATCATTCCAGATTTGATTTAAGATATCTAAAGCGTCAATAGACATAGTAAGAATTGTAGCGTTCAAAACTATTCGAATTATTTCAACTTTCGCAGCTTTTTTAAAATTGGTTACATGATCAGCAGCCAATAAATGAATTCCAGAAAACATTTTCCCATTCATCAAGTCGCAAAATTTGATTAGATCTGACTTGATTGCGGCAGAATTTTTTTGAAACATATTGCGTGGGTGGAATATCTTTAGTGGCAACACTTCTGATTTTTAGGTATTTTTTTCGAAAGCATATCATTTTTCCACATTTGAATGCCAATTTGAATGCCATTTGAATGCTAATTCGTTTACATGCGATGTGACAGACTAGAAATAATCAGCTGATAACTACATGCCAACTGCCGTTGCCGCCGAGGGTAGTACTGTATATGTTTCTATTGTTGTGCTACTCGTGACATGATGATAATAACCCAAGCGAAATAAATTAATAGCAAGATTTATCCTATGGGATTCAAAAGATGAAATTATTTCAAATAAAGTGTTTGTTTCCATTTTAAACATTAGGAACATTATTGGAACATGGATAACATTTTCGGGTAAAGGGAAAAATGGAATGAGCTTCTGCTTGAAATAATTTTTGTAACTACATTTGTTACTCACACAATCATTAATTGTTTTGCACAACCGATATCCCAGATGTTATTTTTTTACGAGATATGCCAGGTCACAGCCGCTATACCTACTCCTGTGCCTCAACCGTCTCAACGCTCATATTCGCCGTTTGTTTGTTTTTCCAAAAAACAGTATGGCATCATGAAGATTAAGTATATCACTAGTTCGGTGAAGAAGTGGAAAAAAAAAGATTTAAAGTCGAGACATTTAGGTTTTGACGAGAAAAATTAACTTATATGAATCCCCCTAGATTGAGTCCAGGCCGTCAATGTCAACGATCGATCATTGGCAATATTTCAAAATAAATCATTTCTTGCACAAACATTTTTTTGTGACGAAAGAACGATAAAAGAGATTCATGGAAAATTTCAGCCATACAGGTGTAAATTTGGCAAAAAAATATTTAGAATTTCCCCCATTTTGAATTTATCATATCTGACCAAGATGAGATCGAATTCAGATTTAAAATCCAGCAAAATGATTGTCTTGGGAAGACATACAAGTTCTGTGGGATCTATCAAAAATGAGCCGAAACAACAGTTTTTTCCGTATTATCTGAACATATTTTCAAAGTTCACAAAATAGAAAATTTTTCAACACGTCACGTCAACAGCACCAAATGTGATGGCGAGCCCGCCCCCATGCGTACAAAGTCATTTTCAATTAAACCCCCACTACAGCTCTTGCGAAACACACAATCGCTTTGTACAGAGACGTATCATTACTTAATCTTTCAATGCTTTCGGCGTTTGGTATTATCTGAAAATTTTTGTTGTTCCTGAAAAAATGTCATCGCCTAACAAAAAACCAATCATCAAGAAAAATAAAACATCTCTCGCTACAGGTAACATTAAATGAAATTTAAAAATAATTTTTGGGAAAGAAAGTTATTGGCTTTCTACTACTTTCTTTCCCAAAAATTAGTCACTCCTAAAAATATGACCCTTTCAAATGAAAAACAAACTATTTCAACACAAATCCTTATTTTGTATCATATATTTCAATAAGAACCACTGAAAGGGTGGTTAAAGAAGGTGCAAATAACGGAGAAGTAAAATTTTCCACCCCAAGAGAGAAGCGACCTAGAAGAGCACCAGTATCTGATATTCCCGAGTATGAGTATTCCAATATTAGATGGATTATTTACGACTATCATGAGACGGAAGGGTGTCGTATTACGGCAAAAAAGTTCCTACACAAAATTAATGACGTTTTGGGAATTGTTGCTTCCGAAACATCTATTCATAGAATTTCAACGAAAATTGGTTTTGAATGGAGAAGTACTGAAAATAATAGCAGAATTTCAAAAGAGAAAATGGACATCAGAGCATTGAGAATCAAATATTTACAAAAAATCAATTATTTTCATAGCCAACAGCGACCATTTGTGTTTCTTGATGAAACATATCTTCATAGTATGCATACATCTTCCAAGAACTGGACAAATGAATGAACTAAATGGTTATAACATATTGCCATGCAGGAGGTGACATGGGTTTTATACCTAAATGTTGGCTTATATTTAAATCGGGCACAACATCAGGGGATTATTATTCAGAAATTAGTTCTGAAAATTATGGTAAATGGTTGCAAGAAAAGTTAATCCCAATTTAACTTGTGAATTCGGTAGTCGTGACTGATAATGATAATGAAAGTGGCTGCACGAAAAAAGCATTATGTTCACCCCTAACATGCTCACACCAGAATTATACGAGTTGATCAAGGTGGATAAAAAGCATCATATTAAATACGAATTTGATGAGGTTCTGCTTGAACACGGACATAACGTTTTGCGACTTCCACCTTACCATCCGGATTTGAATCCCATTGAACGCATTCGGGCTACTGTCAAAAACAACTCATCCCAAAAGAATGTAACTTTCAAGTTGGAAGATGTGAGGAAACTGGTGCAGCACGAGTTTGATTAAATCACTTTCGAGAAATGGCAAAAGGGTTGCCGACTTGTAGTAGATATAGACGTTCAAACACAGATAAATCTAGTGATTATAAATTTAAATGACGATAGCAACACAAGCAGCAGTGAAGATGAAGAACATTTTCATTCAGATAGTGACTGATTGGTTCATTTTTGGATAAGTGTATCAATATACAACATTTTGATGAACTACACTACTACCTATGATACTGAATAAAATACAAATTACAAAGACGTCATGTTCCATTTGTTACCCTAATTAAAACTAATTATAGGTACGACACTGGCCGGCAAAAGGCTCATCATAATCCCACAGTAATTTATTTGGGAGAGTATATACCTGAGCGATCGATCGCCATCAGCCGTGGCGAGTGCTGTATTTGTAATGATTTCATCTACCGACCCTCATAGGTAATATCCTGCTGTGATCTATAATTAAAATAGGCCTCTTCTTGAATGAGTTGCCTGGGTTGAAACCTTACTTGAAAACAAAATATCTGTGATTCTTGCCCGTGGAGCTGTCACTTCGTGTGATCAGATTATGTTAACAGTGCAGGAAATTATCATGATCATATTTTGAAATTTATAGTAGCTGTAATTTGAAATGTTCAATGTTTCATGTACCAGGAGCTTTCTTAGTTTGATTGAAATAATTAATGAAGTAATAGTATTATTATTGTCCTGCAAAATATGAATGACTTAATATAAGTATGTAGGAATATACTCACCCAGTAACAACGACGAAAAAATCCATGATATTCCAAATATTCCTTAAATATGATCCTCTATGTAATACAAAACCCAGGGCCAAAATCTTAAGTGAAGCTTCAACACAAAATATTGCTAAGAAATAAACTTCGGTTTTTTCCTAAAAAAAATAAACATCGTTAATGACCATGAACAAACAAATTTAATTCCAGGATTTTTCAAATATTCATGCAAAAATTATTTAACATCAAAAACTTGAAAATACACGGGCCAATATGAATAATTCAAAAACTGAGTATTGCCAATTTTTACGGGAATTGAGAGTTATCGAGAGGACGAAATGATTTCTATTTTTTATATCACACTCTTGTGACTGGATCTTCTTAGGATACGTACATAGTGCAAGCTGGATGGGCTTACTCGCAGGACGATCCTAGCAAAAGACGGTCATGGACCGCATACATTTCTTCTGATTAGGTAATTTCTTTTATGAATTTTCCAAAATAAAATGTATAATGAGTCCAGTTGTTATGCTGAGTTTCAAATAATTATTGAAAAAGGAAATGTATCATTGATTTACTTTTTAATCTCTTACAGATAGAAGGGTTTGCAAATGAAGTGGTTTTAGTAAAATATGTTTACTCTCTCAAAATAAAACAAGTATATAACTACAGGACACCATGTATATGCGACTACGTGATAACACACAATTACAAAAAACACATTTGATTATAGTCAGAATTACATTTTTTCATAACGTTACGTACCCACAGAAATACAAGCACAGGGAATATCAGTTGGATATTATGAACCTTAGATATCAATAGCAATTTCCATAGTTTAATGTTCAAGTTTTTGTTTGATGAATACCTCTATATACAGGGTGACAATTTGAAAACTGACAAAGGCTTTATCTGAGCAATCAAATAAAATATAAGAAATCGCTGAAACTCTCGCCCCCACCCACCCCAACTTTATAGTCTCGAATGTCAACCCCCTATTTGTGTTATCTCATTTAAAAGCTCTCCAATGGTACCTACATTCGTTGTAACAGTTTTTGGTTCATCAAATTGAACATTATTTAGTTAAATTAAAATTTTATCTTCTTTTATCAATTGATTTCAAAAATGTTGACGTACATTGTGAAATGTGTCTCTGTAAATAGCTCGGCATTCTTGGATTATTCTTTTCTTCAGTTCCTCTATTGAGTCAGGTTGCGTCTTTGAAGCAACATATTTTAGGTGGCCCCAGAGGAAGAAATCAAGTCCAGATAGATCCGGGGATCTAAATGGCCATTAAATAGGCCCTCTCATTCCAATCTATTGATTAAAATAATCATTATATTACCATTGTCTAACTGGAACTCCATAATGAGGAGGTGCCTGTTGTAATACATTTTCTTCTGAAGATGAACTGCCGTGTATGTCTCTCTGATTCTCTAATTCATGAACTATCCGAGGTTCGATATATCTTTCAAGCATGGTAACATACATTTTGCCATTTGAATTTTCATCTATCTCCTCTCCTTGCATTTCCCAATACACCAACAGCTGATTAACGGAAAAACAGATTTTAAACAGATTTTTTTAAACCAGCCCAAACATGAATTTTTTCGGGGTATTGCGTATGCCCTACTCTGAATAGTCATGACTTCTCGTCACTCCGGTAACAACATTTTTGTTTATTTGCGTGCCCATTTGAATGAGAAGTGCACTCGTCACTAAAGCAAATATTTTTGATGAGCCGCGGTTCTGCGATAATTCTAGGTGTCAAAATTTCACAAAATCAAATTCTCCTATAGGGGTCATCATTTCCAAGTTCTTAAATGATTTGCATTATATATAATGTAATATAAGGACTTTTCCCACAGATTTGCGGGATAATCTGATTGCTGTAGCTGCCTGACGGGCCGAAAAAGTAAGATTTATTGCAAACTGTCCGAGTACCTCAATTTGCGTTACTTCGTCCAATAATCTTGGTTGTTTCCTTTTTTTCATTTATGACAATACCACTTTTGACAAAATGGTTCAGACTTTTACGGCTGAGGTTTTCAGTGTCATTGCTTTTCGAGTTTGAAAGCCGTAGATTTTTGGAATTTCTTCCTGACGTTCCGCTGGCGCGAGTGGCTACCTTCTTCAGGGGTTTAACCATCATGGCTTGCTGTCCTATGACTACCTTTTAGGCTTCGTAAAGCATATTTATGCCTTGTCAGGTAATCAGTTGTATTTGTACCTGTATTTGTACCTATACTTGTCTCTTGTACCTGTACTTGTACCTGTACTTGTATCTGAACTTGTACCTGTACTTGAACCTGGAAGATTAACAATCTTGCTGCCTGTTGTCATTCCGTTCGACATTCTTGAATTCCTTATAATGGGTTTCCATATTCGATTTAAGTTCACCGCTTCTTTTTTTCTGTTGAAGTTCTCCGTGTGTTTGTGGATCTTCATTACCTCCCGTACTAGTCGACTATAGTATCCCTGGTTGGGGGCAATTAGTTCTGTGTTTTCAAAAAAAATTATGTGGTGTCCTTCACTAAGCGCGTGTTCTGCCACAGCTGACTTGTTCGCTTGTCCTTTTATGCTCTTTCAGTCTTGTTCCCATGGATCGTTTGGTGGTTCCGATATATACTTTCCCACAAGTGCACGATATGCGATAGAGCGCTTCCCATCTTCAAATTTGAATAAAACGAAGTATGGGTGGAATATAATCAGAAATTTCATTCGTTTGACAGACCTATTCATGCCATTGATGCTATTGATGCTAACATCGTTCAAATATTCGCCACGTCTTATCTGGGTGAAGCGCAGCCGAAACGTTCAATTTTCTATAATTCTAGCGCATGAATCAGGCTGAGTTTGACCGATGACATGGGTTATGTTAGCATTGAGGACCTCTGTGGTTTGTGTCATCCTGCAACTTGAAAACACCCTACGAGAAAAACTAACAGGGTCAAATCGCACGTTTCTGGTGGCCAGTTCACATCACCTTCACGTGAGATGACAAGGTATTCAAATCGCTCGTGCAGAATATCATGGCATGAGTTGTGTGGCACGTAGTGCCTTCCTGATGAAACCACATGTCGTTAGTGTCCAAATCATCCAACTCAGACCGAAAGAAGTTGGTAATCATCGACCTATTGTGCCGTTGACAGTGATGGCCTGGCCAACGTCGTTCTCAAAGAAATATGGACCGATGACACCTCCAGTCCAAAATCCAAACAGTGACTTTTCCGGCATGAATTGGACGCTTTTGGATCTCAAGTGGATTGGTTCAGTTCCAAATTCGACCAGGACCAGAAATGGCCTTATCGCTGACGATGATTTTTCTATGAAAACTAGGGTCATTAGCCAAGTGCTCCAGAGTCCATTCAACGAACACACGTCGTTGTCTATAGTCGTTTAACTTCAATTCCTGAGTCAGTTGAATTATGTACGGGTGCAGGCCTAAGTCACAACGCGAAAGTTGCCAAGTTATGGTTTGCCAAAGGCCAGAGTCCTTGTGAACCACGCCAAATCAACCGCCTCGGATTCTTCTGCACACTCTCACAGACAGCGGCGATGTTGTCGGCAGATCTGACGAAAATGTATCCACTACTTTGCGAACATTCCTCTCGGTAGGACGACTATGACGACCGTAAAATGGGCGAAGCGTGCGGTACGTTGACCGAACAGAACACCCATTTTGATAAAACAATTTTATTATTTACACGTGTTGACAACTAATGACAACTAATTTGGCAGATGTTGTTTCAACAATACGGCCGCTATCAGTTGTCAAAGTTCAGAAGTCCCAGTTGGAAGACCCTGTATAAATAAAAGTCGAAATATTAGTAAAATCTCAACGTCAACAAGGTGGATAAATATGCAAAATACAAAAAACCTTTTGTGCTTTCTTCTTTTCCATCTTTATAAAAAAAATCTGAGAATCTTTCGAATAAAAGATAAAAATGAAAAGAGTATGTTTTCAGGAGGAGTTAGTTTTTGAGAATGAAAAGGCTTTTCGGCTTTTACTTCCAGAGAAAGAATGAACGCAAAGATGTGCAGATCATGCATTGAAGTTAATTTCAGATACAGACTAGAAAAAAAATCAATACTACTTTCATATGAACATTGAGTTATACAAAAATCACTTTTTCCCATTCATATCGTACTCCAAACTTTCATTATGGAATTCAATTAGACATCATTTATGAGAATGCTGCAAAATTTAATAAATAAAATAGTTAGGAGACAAAATCCCACTTGAATGGAACACTATCATGTTCAATGGTGGACTTCGAAGTCATTGTCTTATAACCTTATCAGCACTGTTCCATTGAAATCTGTCTGTTAAAATATGTTTTCCGTTCACTAGCTGCCGTTTCCCTGCGCATAACAACCCTCCGAACGCTAAACTTATACGAGCTAAGAATTAATAAGGTCTTATCTTTCAACATATGAGGTGTTGTGTCAGATGGCCTGAAATGTTCCTAGGCTAACACATAGATGGCGCTACTAGTATCATATGATTTTTAGTTAAACCTAACCTTCAAAAGACACGTTTACAAATTTCACAGCTGTCGGACTATTAGTTTGTCGGATAGAACGTTTTGAAGAGAATAGATATAAAGGAATATCTTGTGTTGATAAAGCATTGCTTTTTGTCAAAAAAAATACTGTTGAAGCCCAACATTGGCTTGAGAAACATTATTCGGGCTCCGCACCAGGAAAATCAACCGCTGAGAAGTGGTTTGCTAAGTTTAAATAAGATGAAATGAGCACCGAAGACGATGCACAAACTGGACGTCCCAAAGAGGATGTTACTCACGAAAACATCAAAAAAATCCACAAAATAATTTTGGATGACCACAAAGTGAAGTTGATCCAGATGTTCGAGGCTCTAAAGATATTAAAAAAATGTGTTAGACATATTGTGTTTGAATATTTGATTATGCGAAAGCTCTTTTGAAAGTAGGTGCAGCGCGAGCTCAAAGTCGACCGAAAACAACAACGATTTGATGATCCTGAGCAGTGTTTGAAACTGTTCCACCATAAAAAAAACTGAATTTATGCGTCGATATGTGAGATTAAACGAAACATGACTCGATCATGACTCGAGTGGATTGCACATAGTGAATCAACTTCAAAGCTTGCAAAGATGCAACAGTCGGTATCCGTTATGGTATCACTATTTTGGGTATAATATTCATCGACTATCTTGAAAAGGGAAAAACCATCGACAGCGACTATTACATAGCGTTATTGGAGCGTTCATAGAAGGAAATCGCGGAAAAATGGCTCCATTTGAAAAGAAAGAGAATGCACCTTATCACAAAGCAATCAAAACGATAGCAAAATTGCATGAATTGAACTTCGATTTTTCCAAGACAAAACACAAACACTACAGGAAAATCATTGAGGTGCTCTCAGAACGGTTCTTGTGCGAAAGTAGCGATTCACATTGGATTTGAATCGCTGAATTGATTCCGCATCCACCGTATTCTCCGGATCTGATCCCCAGTGATTTTGTCTGTTCTCAGACCCCAAAAGAACGCTCGATCGAATGAAATTCAGCTCCAATGAAGAGATAATAGTCGAATTTTTGTCTTTGTTAGCCTACGAACTGTCAAAAATATTAGGGCAATTTGAAATGATTACTGGTAGCGTACGCAGTGCCTATATACTACATGAAAATTAATACGAAATTATGATTTCCCACGTCATTAAACCCCTGGTACCAAATTTCATGCGAATAACTTATTTTTTTTTATTATTAAAAATCGAGAAAAAAATCTATTTCAGCATCCTGTGTCTCCGAAACGAAGCATTTCCGGGCACAAGTTTATGTAGACTATTTTCTTACAATTGTCTCAGGAATACGTCACTTCAATATCTTAACGTACTTATTTACACCCTGTATAAAGTTTTTAAATTTTTTTTATTTGCCATAGTAAGCATTTCCTCCGTATTTGGACACTGATGGACATTCGTAATTTCAGGGCAAACAACTTTACAACAATATCCAAACAAACACCATAGTCAGCAACCAAAGTTTGGTCCTGCAATCCATTACCAGGGCTCGAACAGGGATTTACACTTGTGTCGGACACAATCAAGAAGGCGACGGCGAAAGCAATCCCGTTCAGCTCGACGTTAAATGTAAGTAAATTAAGTAGTTGCGCCACCTTATAGAAATTAGTTCGGTTATTAGTTGGGAACCGGAAGTCCGGAAGTGAGTTGCGAGTTCCGTTGCTTGTTAGGGAAGTTATCGAAGGGCTTAACGCGGTTTGTGTAGGTTAGGCCGTACCTCACACGAGAAATATGCGATAAGTTTTCACATAATTTCGAGCAGTCATGTATTTCTAGGCAGAAATTGTTTAGCTGTGACATTTAATGTATTTATTCTGGATGACACAGTCCATACGAATATTTATTGCCGATAAGCGAAA
This sequence comes from Leptinotarsa defecta, assembly GCA_015342085.1. Lineage (NCBI taxonomy): Eukaryota > Metazoa > Arthropoda > Insecta > Coleoptera > Chrysomelidae > Leptinotarsa > Leptinotarsa defecta. The sequence continues at coordinate 2,469 of WOGO01002165.1, read as the reverse complement.
TGTGATAAGTATATAAAGTCGGGGACAGTGTCATCTATTCATGTTAATAGTTATTTGCCGATTTTGTCGTATATTATTTATTTTGAATAAAAATATATGAACATCACATTACAGTGTACAACAGTCTGAGCCACGCAAAATTTCGCATTATAGATCAGCTGAATGGGAGGATTTTCAAGACCATTTCGGAAATTTCTCCTGACTAGATGTTTATTTCAGCTCCATCAACTTGTGCTCCGGAAGTCACGGAAGATATTCTATCATTGATGGATGCATATATTCTTTTTTCAATAAAACGACCTTCTAACGACAAACCTTGGTTCAACAGAGATTGCGAGCAAGCTGTTGTCTCCAAAAATCTCGCCTATCGGCAGTAGCTGCAAACTTAAAATAAATGAAAGCAAGGAACTTCATATCCAGAGTATTAGGAATATACTGCTTGCTAACCCCAACCGGTCTAGATCCTTCCGGTCGGTAGCTAAAGTTGTTAATCAGAACTTCACAAAATCCACAATTCCACCACTAACACAAGCGGATGGTTCAATTGCAACAACAGCCATAGAAAAAGAAAATCTACTAGCTGAACAATTTGCGTCCCACTCCACAGTCAAAATTAACAAGGCAGCTGGCCCTGATGAAGTGCCCGTCATCGTGGCTAAAAAGTGCGCAAATGAACTCGTACCAGTATTTTTCAGACTTTTCCTCTCTCACCAGAAAGGGGTTTTTTCTTCTTGTTGGAAACCTATTCCCAAAACGGGCAAGAAAAATCTTCCAAATATCTATAGACCACTCGCTTTACTATCAGTGATATCAAAAATCATGGAGAAAGTCGCAAACCACCATATCCTCAAATATTTGGCTTCAATATCTTGGGCGATCATCAATATGGCTTTCGGAAACAGAGATCAACAGGCGACTTTCTATTGTATGTCACCCGTATTTGGAATAACGCAATCGAGAAACATGAAGAATCAAGATCTCTCGAATACTTTTATCATCAACGCTGGTGTTCACCAGGGATCCATAATTGTCTCCAACCCTCTGTTTATTGTATATCAACGACTTATTAGAAAAAAACAAGAATCCAATATATTGCTTTGCTGACCACAGTACACTTGTTTCGTCATTCCATTTGGATTTCAGGACGTTGGCAACGGAGGAACAGGAGGCACCAGGAGGTTGCATATCTTAATGAGGATCTAGAAGTGATTTCGAATTGGGGTGAGAGTAACCAGGTTCAATTCAATGTCACAAAAACCCAAGCATCGGTTTTCTCCAAAAAGATAAATGTTTCCTAACTGAATATAATGATGTCAGGTCAGACAATCCTGCTTTTTGCTTCAATAAGTTCGTAGGGGGTTAAACTGGACACCAATATGTCTTGGCACAATCATGTCGCTGAAATTGCAAAGACTGCTTCTCAAAATCTTGGAACACTGTTCCAAACCAGAAAACTGTACACACCTCAGCAACTTTTGATGCTTCATAAAGTTCAGATCAAACCTTATTTGGAGTATTGTCCTTGTGTATGGAGCTCTGCCCCCAAACTTACCCTGAAGTTGCTGGATGCCATCCACTAAAGAGCCATCTGCCTGATTGGAGATGCTAACATCAAGTGTAACCTTGATTGCCTGGAACTTCGAAGAAAGGTTAGAGATTTGTCTCTCTTAGATCCTTTCACGGATAGTGTTTAAGTGACTTGGCACATTTGATTCCACCAAGAGCAGAGATATCAGAAATTCGCGACGGATTGTGGCTGCTCATTGTAATTTCACAAACTACACCTAAACGATTTGATCTCCACAAACTTTATTTTAAAAATATATCACGGCATGTTTCGCTAACACAATAGCTTCTTCAACAGTGATTTGAATACTACAAGTTGCTTCTTACGCTAATATTTATATACTACAGATAACCACAATATAGGCTCCCTCCAACAAATTACCTAAACCTTTACCTGAGATACCTCTTCAATTATGATCAACTGAATCATATTACCTCAGATCCATATTGTAACGGATCTGAAGCCGGCCCTGACCGATATCTCAGCCACAAAACACATGACTCATCGCGAACCGCCGCGAAAAGAATAGATGAGTACCACTAGAGTTATCTAGAACGATCGTTACCAATATAAAAGGTCGGGTCCTCGCTCAGAGAGGGAGTCTGAATTCAGAAAGCGAATCGAACGGTTAACAAAGAATTCGAACAGTGAAGATAAATTAAGCGTTAGTTGCTAAGTGTTGTATATTAATTAGTTGTGATTGTGAAGTATTGTTAAAAATAAATTTGTTTAAGACAGTTAATTATTTAATTCGTTACAGTATCAACACAAAGTAGCAGCTTATAATGGCATGATTCACAGTCAATGTTCCTCCTTCAATAGATAATTTCAATAAAGAACTTAATATCATCAAACAAATTGCAGTAAACAATGGGTTTGAAGCCAAATTAATAAACAAAATA
>WOGO01002164.1:0-19232 GCA_015342085.1 Leptinotarsa defecta | reverse complement strand
GTATTCCTTAATATTTTAATACACATAAGTTTCCACCATCCTGTGTAATCTGATATCCTTCTATTGTTTATAATTTTTCAAAGGCAAACATAAACGTCTATTTCTAATCAGTTTGTATCCCTTGATTTAATGTCAAAAGTCAAAAAATTAGTTTTTCGCAATTTTCAGCAAAACGGTAAGTTTAATCATGAGAATAATTCAGACAAAAATTGTAGATTATAAAATTATCTACAAAAAACGTTTTAAGACTATTTTCCTACAAGCCACCTTTTTTGAGATATAACTAATCAAAAAGTTGTAAAAGTTGTAATCGTCATAATATGCACACGTTTCCACGGTACCTATGAGGTAGTGCACTTAGCGAGTTTTCTTTAACGTGGTTTTCCCAGTAGGCCTATTCCACGGGTCAGTTGTGATCCTGTTCAATTTGAAACTATTGCAAAATAATGAATATTAGCAGAGATTGAAAAGATAAAAACAATTCAAGTTAAAAGAAGTTGTGAACTTCAATCGTCCGAGTTGCAACTTTCAAATTCATTTTCTTGTTCTACTTCTTGATCTTCTTGTTTTTGTTCGTCTTGTTCTTGTTCTTTTTGTTCTTCTTCATCTTCATCCTGAGTACATGTAAACTTAATTGCGATGTATCGCATGTCGCCTCGTTGGAATCAAACGGATCCTCCACTGTTGGTGATATTAGAGTACGACCGGCCTTGACAATGTGTACATGCCAGAGAACAAAACAGTTCGGCTTTTTGACAATCATATTCAGCACTGCTTCTCTTTTCGCGGTTGCAAAAAATTGTGTTCAGCAGTTTTTCCGGCGCAGGTAGAAGTAAAGTGTGGACTGGTTCTAATGAATTGTTGACCAACTTCCAACCCCACTCTGTAGGGTCTAGCTTATAACCAAGCCATACTTGAACTTGGTAATATACCCGAAAAAGATGTTGATGAGCAGCAACTGAGGTTGGAGGAAGACAAGCTAATTGTACATGTTTTTTACTTTTTAGGAGCTCCGTACATAGAAAGAAGAAAGCGAATGCCGATAGTGATAATTTCCAGTCGGAAAGTATGCAGACCAGCCATATCATAATTGGGTCTTTCACATTCCATCGTCAAGTCACTGCTGGCAATGAGCATTTGTTTTAGAATATGACATTATTGGTCGTTTTCAATGTAGAGAGGGGGGAGAGAAATTGTCACTAGTTACTTTTGCTAGACTTGTACCAGAAACGTTTCTTGTTATCGCATTAATTGTAGTTATTGGTAGTATGTTGGATTTCGAAAATATATTCCCTATGAGTATGCTGATGAGAGAGAGTAGTATTTTTGGTCTGGTCTTTAGATTCAGTAAATTAATTGAGTCATGATTGAAGTGTTATTGATGAATAGTGTTAAGGTTGTATTTTGACTCATTAAATGAAATCGATAAATTTTAACAGTGTACCACTCATTAAATAGAGAAAAGACAACATCAGACAACACAAAGAAAGAAATAATAGATGTACACAGAAACCCACAGTGACTGGAAAACAGAAACATGAGTGAAATGAAAACTGGTAGATAATGAGAATGCAAAATAAAAGAAGAATATGGAAGAATCAGGAGAACAGAACAAGAGAAATAAAAAAGTTGAAGCAACAAGAAGGGTTAATGAAAAAAATACGAGCTGCTAAAACAACACATAAACAAGAAATTTGACAAAATAACAAACTAAGAGACGAATTCGAACATGCATACATGGTCATTGACCAGCCAATTAATCACTATTGGCCAGATTATACTCGTTTCAACGATGGAGACCGCAGCGAGACTTCTGATTAGCGATCGTCTCAAACAATGTATTGTCGAAAACTTCTCACAACAGCTAACGCCAATAGCTGATCTTGAAAGCAAAGGGTTGCTGACTAGTTCTAGTATTGTGTAGTCATCTAAAATGATCATCATCAGATCGTGGAAGTTATGGAAATGCGATATGGACAATAATAGCTGATAAACGACAACGACACTACCAACATCCGAAAAAAGGAGCATGTTTCCAACATCTACAGCATAAAGAAGATGAGCTCCGAAAAAGAGAAAGAAACACCACCCGATGAAGATGAAAACAGTTCATGATAATGATAGTTTGTCGTTTAGAGTCTGTTACCCCAAAGAGAAAAGAAATCAGATAACCGATATGAATCAGAACCGTAAGATTGGATTCCAAGGTATGAATCAAAGATAAAATGAGAAAAAGTTGAAATGAAGACGACAATCTGAAGCGTTTGATACTAATTCAATAACGGAGTTCAACCTGATTGAAGCAAATTTCAAAGTATGGTATAGGTTCGAAATGTCTACGCGTTGGCCTATTGTATCACAATTGGGAGAGCATAGACGGATAACCAGAGAACATAGGAATTCAAACAAAAACGTGCTGTGATGTGGGAAGTCAGATTTGCCTTAAATCACAGAGAAGATAGATACCAAGAAACTAAATGACTTGCATGCAGGTAACTTCAAAAAACAAATCATTTATCGTCCTTGTAGAAAGACCGGCCCCCTGAAATGATAAACATTTTCGAAAGGGGGCAACGCATTTCCCCGGATATCTGAATTCCACTCATGAATCAAGAATTCCGCGTTGTTTATAATGAAAATATAAACAAAGAAGTTGGATTCAGATTTTTTTAAGTAAAAAAATGTTTTTATTACTTCTTGTCGAGATATTGATTTTTAAAGGAAATCTCGTGTTGTTTTTCATTACGCCGTAAATAAGGAGAGTATGCCAAAATACATGAACAACAATAACGATCGAAGCGCAAGGAAGTATGAAGAATCAAAACACCAACAGTGAACGATCGGTTATTTCAGCTGCATCCAACGTCACAAATGAGGTCAATTTGAACGAAATCTATTTGTATTTTTGCACACGCGTGGGCATCGTATTACAATAGGGTTGATTTCTTTTATTGCAGGAATCGACATTTCCTCGGAATCGCTCTGGTAAATTGCACGTCCAGCTCTGAAGTCGGACGTTTTGTCGTATTGTCCGATTCCCTTTTTATTATATCTCTCCCTCGGTCGCGTTTCTGATATACAAAAAGCTTTTGCAAACACGGCAAGACCATTCAACTATCCTGAATCATTATGTATGTCGTATTTTATTCTTTCATCACAATATAAATGCTTGCGCGGATACCTTGTTTAAAGAAGAATAACAGAGATTGAAAACTGTTATTTCCCTGGAATATAAATATTTATTTTCGGAGTATCCTAGAGACAGAAAATGTGATTTTGTTGCCAGAGAACAATTATCATACAAGGCGCAACGAACATAAAAATTTTTAAAAAATCAATCAAATACACATAAAATATTCGAAACATTTCAATGAATCATTGTCTATGTGTTAGATTTTTCTCATAAAACAAAATTTATTCTTCGTGTCCAAAGATATTCTTACCTTAATGAGGTCTTAGTCAATTTTAGAATCCATACATTATCACTGAGTTCGAAGAAAAGTGTTAAGGGGAAAAAACATATCATCATTTTTATGCTGGATCACAGGGGGCAAGCAATCTATGGACAACCGAAATCATGTCCAGCATAATATGACAAACATCCAATAAGGTACTGCACAAATTAACTAGTCTTCCATCATGGACTTCCGAACTTTTACAATTGATAACGGGCAACGTTTTGAAGCTACATCTGTCAAATTAACTGTCATTCATTCAGTCTTTTTTCCCAAATCGCCATGAACAGATATAGCATTCAACAATATGTGCAAATAAGAAAATTCTGTTCATGCAACGTACCGCGCATTTCGTCCATTTTCCGGTCGCCATAATTGACATTACGAAAAGACTATTCGCGAAGTGGCGAATAAACTTGAGTCTATTTGTTCAATAAATGTACGTCGACGGAAGGTAAGATCTGTCGAAAACATCGACAGACATTGCCAATTGACCCTTATTTTCAGCGAAGAATCATATTCAGCAATGAGGCCCATTTCTCTGGATGATTGGGTACGTTAACAAACAAAATTGTCGAATTTGGGACGATACCAATCCACATGAAATCCAAGAGCGTCCAATGCATCCCGAAAAACTCTTTGTTTGGTGGCGGCATCATTGGGCTGTATTTCATTAAGAACTATGTTGTCCACGCCGTCACTGTCAACGGCGAGCTCTATAGGTCGATGGCCTGAATTGGATGATCTGGACACTAGCGACATGTGGTTTCAACAGGACAGCTCATGTACACGAGCAATTTGTGACCATGGTCATCTCACGCGGAGGTGATGATTCTCAAGTCGCAGGTGTGTATGAATGAGCCACAAACCACAGCGGTCCTCAAAGTCAGCATAACCCATGCCATCGTTGAAATTCGGCCTGATTTATGCACCAGAGTCATGGAAAACTGGATGTTTCGGATGCGCTCCAACCAGAGAAATCGTGGCCGACATTTGAACGATGTTTTATTCCACAAATGATGGCATCAATATGTCTACTAAACAAATAAAACATTTCGATGATATCTCACACACACTTTGTTTCACTCAAATGTGAAAATAGGAAGCGCTTAATGAAAGACACTTCAGTACACGAAACTGGATTGTTGGAATGGGTGGCATGAAAGAGATGGTAGAATAGACGCAATTATCTTATGAGGCTGGAGTGTTTTCCAATTTCAAGGAAGAAATGGACAAGTTAGGCAGCTTCCAAGAACAACAATAAACATATACTGTGGAAAAATTGATGTCTTTCAACGAAAATGTTAACAGCAAAAAGATGAACTGAATAAATAGAAGAATATATATGTAGGTGAATCAAGAAGTTCAAGAAGTTTCATCATTTTTATTATTAATTCATTTTCAGTAAATAAAAGACTATACCAATTATTGACTAATACAAACAATACAAACACAATAATAATATCGTAAGTATCTAAATTACACCCGAACTTTTTTTCGAAGTAACGAGTATTCTAAAAATCATCCCGAATCGAAGGTGATTATTAAAGTTGCTTGGAATATTCATACAAAAGGAAAAATAATGCCTTAGAACGAATGAAGTTGATGGATCACGAGGGGGTTCTGCGGCATCAACGATGGCCATTCATGTAACGCAGCAGAAGGAATCCACACCTTCAGTAGATTCGTTTAAGAATAATAACAGTGTGAAAGCTATTTTTCGGGTTTTTGGCCGTGGCAGGTAACAGAAATTCAAAAACAGAGGAATAATTTCAATGGAAAAGTAGATACAAGGAATATCAATAACTTTTGGCTACCTATTCTTAGAGGTTCACAAGCAAGGTCACGTAATCCAAGAAACTAAGCCACGCCCACTAATGATAATATGAAACCAGAGTAAAATAGTAGCATCGTAGTAAATACGTCCGGTACAGCGGGAGAAAGTGCTCAAACACTGCGACCGTTATCACATCTCCTTTGATAATAATGTCTACCGCAGTGTTAGACGAAACATCAGGCATAAATACCTGCAGACCACGGCCAAAAAACCTAGAAAATAGTTTTCACACAGTTATTTCCGACCGTGAAAGTTCACATTTTTTGAATAATAACACTATTATTGTTAATCATCAATTTGTTAATGTATTTTTTTTTAATTATAACTATATTTTTATGGGAAACACCTATTGTTGTTATGAACCATCACGAAGTGAGAGGCATTTAAACTCACGACTTTGGGTGCTGGTTATTATCATTTGACACATGACAAAATAGCAGTATAGATTATGGTTTTTATTGTCTAGAGTCTAGACAATACACGTGTAAATTATTCAGGGGGTATTTTTCCCTCATAACGATTGTGATACATTTCCAAAATGAGTACCTAATTATAAAATATAAGTGACGCTGTTTTTCATCAGAAACCACAAGAACACACCCATTTCAAGTTTTTCTAAAACAAAATTCTAGATGTGACGGCCACAGATAACAGCCAAACAATACAGTCGAAAAAACTATTAAAAAAGTCAAATCATTTGGTGTATTTGGAGGCAGAGGCTCAAAAAAGTTGTGCAGGTTGAACACTTTTCTGTAAGAAAAATGAGAAAATATCAATTTCGTATAATATCAAGTTTTTTAAAATTGTTTACACCAGAATGAATTAGAATTTCATCCTCGCTCCTTCACCCCGCTTTTGAATGGTAGGGAAATTGTTTTAATTTCGATAATGGAATCACTTGAAAAATGTCTTTCTTCGAAAGTTTTCAAATACTCGTTTTACTCGTACGAATATATCTATAGGGCAAAACAAATTATATTTACCAACCTTCCAGAATAATTTTTGTTTCTGAAGCCTTTATAGATTACCTATAAAATCATGTCGATAAGGCCATTTTAGTTTTATGAGTACAAAATCTTCGAAGTGGATATATGACAAGGGTTTGCTTAGCACTGAAATACAAATGACTACAATTATACAGGGCTATTCAAATTCGTTTCTGTACATGGGGATCTCGTAAACGATAAGAGATAGAGTGTCCGTTAAATTATAGCAAAGTTGTGTATTTTAGAGACCTATTCAATGATGTACCTAAAGAAATCGAATATAGCTCTTTTGGTTCTGGAGATATGCAGAAAAAACCAAAAAATCCTAAATTATTTTTGTGCCTATATCTTTTTTATTCGCAGACATATTGAAAATCTGTCCACATTTTGCTATTGGCACTTGATGTGGCTCTCAGAATATATCCATGAATCTTTTATACAGGATGTCATCTGACTTGGGGCACCCCATCTTTGAATTTTTAAATACGGACCTGTATTTTTTGTTGTAGTTTTTGGATCGCAGACGTTCCTTTCATACTGAGAAATGAAATTAAATTTTATATTTCGGAATGTTTCGGTAATATTCGATTATAATTGTGTGAATTATTCCCTTTTAAATTACGGCCCTGAAAATTGGTTGACTGAGTTGAATAAAAACACAATAGCAACTTTCACGTCTCCCTATGTACCGCAGAGTTTTTTGAGAGTTTTTTTTTTCATTATATGGTACCTATTCATTTCCATTGCTCTGAGCATTTTCTACAATGAACTTCGAATAAGAAAATATTTTATGATTATCTGAAACATAATGTTTTGATAAGCAGAAAAAGAATTGATAGCAATAATAACACCCGAAACGAACACTATAATCGTAATGAAAATTGAAACTAAGTAATTTATATACACAAAAAAATTAATGGTGCAATAAATGTTTGAATTTTTAAACTCGGTTTTTTATATTATTTATTGCTTTTAATACACTCATTTGCTGCATTGTTGCGAAATCATTCAAAATCCTCAATCTCGAGTCTTCCACATTTTCCAGCTCCCTGCCAGCGTAAATCCTATTTTTCAATTGTCCCTCCCCCATTGAAAATAGTCCAAAACAGTAAGATCTGGTGTGCAGGCCATCTTATCGACCTATTATTTGTTTCGAAATGGAAGGACTCCAATTCGAACATTCATTGCACCAGTAATTTTTTTGTGTATATAAATTACTTCATATCGATTTTCATTACAATTATAGCGTTCGTTTCAGATGTTATTATTGCTATCATTTCTTTTTCTGCTCATAAAAACACATATAATATATATTTGTTGTAGATATGTTTCAGATAATCATAAACAGGTTTTCTTATTCGAAATTCATTGTAGAAAATGCTCAGAGCAATTGAAATATGAAAAAATATGAATAGGTACCTAAAAATGAAACAAAACTCTCTAAAAACTCTACGGTACATAGGAAGAAGTGAAAGTTGCTATTGTGTTTTTATTTAACTCAAGTCAACCAATTTCCAAGGCCGTAATTTAAAAGGGAATAATTCACACAATTATAATCAAATATTATCGAAACATCCCGAAATATAAAATGAAATTTAATTTCTTAGTATGAAGTGAACGTGTAAAATCCAAAAACTACAACAAAAAATACATTCAAAGATGGGGGCGGCCAAAGTCAGATGACACCCTATTTAAAAGATTCATGAACATATTCTGATAGCTTACATCAAGTTCCAATGGCAAAATGTAGACCGATTTTCAATATGTCTGCGAATAAGGAAGATATAGGCAAAAAATTAATTTGGGATTTTTTGGTTTTTCCAGTATATCTCCAGAACTGGAGGAGCTTCATTCGATTTTTTACATCATTGAATAGGTCTCTGAAATACGCAACTTTGCCTCAATTTAACAGACACTCTATGTCTTATCGTTTACGAGATCCCCATGTACAGAAACTAATTTGAATAGCCCTGTATATTTGCTCAAACACATTATTGCATACAAGGTGACTTCATTTATGTCGGTACTCAACCAGATGATCAAAAATGAACAAAAACGTATATTGAACCAATCTGAATGTCTACATTTGGAATCTATTCGATACAATATAAAGATCTTCCACATTTTAGTTAGGTTAGGTCCAAAGTGAGTGGGTCTATTCGACCCTCCACCGCAACCCGCAAGGATTCATTGTGGCTCACACCTAATCACACTCGACCAAATAAACCCAGCTTCTTAACAAAGCCGATTGGTTTGTATGGTGAGTGGTCTTTCAGGTCAGATGGTGATAGTGCGGCTCTGCCAAACTCTGAAAGCGATTCGGTTTTTTCAAAAATGCTGTCTTTCAGTGTCAACCAACAGTCTGTTGCACTCTGCATTTAATTGATTTGTGCGATTGGCAATGTGCACAAGTCTTTATGCAGTCCATCTAGCCTCTCTCTCTAGAAAAATGTGGAGAGGAGGTAGATCTAGAAGGATCTCTATTGCCGCTGATGGTGTAGTACTGATGTCACCACTGATGTCACCACAAATCCTTCGACATGTCCATAGAGACAGTCTGGCTTTATGTTTATCATTTCATCAGGTGAACCCGGCATTAACATGGCTCGTTTTTTGAAAATTAAAGACTTGAACATGGCTACAAAACAAAAAATAAGCAGATAGTTTAAGCAAAGTGATTGAGAACAATAAATACTCCAGTGTGAGATGAATCAGAGGTATATAAGTTGACTTGTGGCTCCTGCCCAAAACTATATGTTGTTCAAACGCGGATACCCTTTTCCCAAAGAATACAAGAACATTGGAGCAGTTTCTTGAATGTGAAGACCAATTCCACATTTGCAAATCGTCTTTTGGCAGACTATGCCGTATTATACCTGAGAGAGTAAGGTTTGAAACTCAATTTTTTAGAAAGCTTGGAAATTATTAAATTTAAGACTGCGGAAAATTGACTGGATGTCCAAATAGAGTTGAATTCTTTTCATCTTTCAAATCTGTTTTCCAATGTGGGAATTCAGATGAGTTAGTAACATTTTTTTTCATTATATTTAAAAATAAAATCAGTTTATACAGTTTGTAAACTGTTCAGTGAAAATTTCATGATGAAGTATTAGTTGAATACGTTATGGATTTGCATCGAGTATCGATGTACAAATCCATCACCAATCATTTATATCTGTACAATTCCAGATGTTCGTAGATTTTAAAATTGATAAATTATTTCATTACGTATTTTATTATCTATAAGCCGATGCTACTTTTTGATTGAAGGTTTTTGTTTTCAAAATGTGATAAAAGCAATTGCCTTATAGACTAAATGATGAAATTTTTTAGCCCCTCTTAACCTTAGAATGTCAAAAAAATGTATAAGCTCAGCATTCGCCAGCACACATAATATTGACTTTATTTTGAGAAGTATGCTCAATCGTAAGTCATCTATAATTAACAAATTCAAAATGAAAATGGGTCGCAAACTGATGGAAAATGATCAGGCAATTTTATACGGTGATAAATGCACTTTTTCCACCAGTAGAGTCACTCATGAGATAAAATATCAGATACTGGGGTGATACAGATACAGAGATACATATTCAGTATGGACAGGTTCTTTTTCAAGGATAAACACCAAGCACTTCAATCAGGCGCATGGCTGTTTTCTGGATGGAATCCAGCAACTTCAGGGTATGTTTTGGGGCCGAGCTCCATACATGAGAATAATACTCCAAAGAAGGTATCCGGAAAAGTAACTTGACTGAAAGGATACCAAATTAGACAAGAGTTTAAAGATATGGAAATCCAAGGGACTGACTCTCTGACTCTTTCATCAGCTAGTGATAAATGTAATGAAAATAAATGAAGCCCTGATGTATCGATGAGTCATCGATTAGGAAATCATCAGCTTGATCATTGAAAATTTCATAAAAATTTGATTGCCAAACCCATATTGAAAAAATTCTCATTGAGGAATTTATTTAAAAAAACTGTCCGAATAATGTTCTTTCTTATTTTCATGAGTTTTGTTCTGAAGATAGAGTTTGGAGTTGGATCTCAAATTAAATTTTTTTTCTAGTCAAAATCAAAGCAGTTTTTGACTACAAATTAGGAATTTTATGATTGAATCGGCCGTAACTTGATGAAGATCCATAGTAATTTCAAAAACTGCAACTCACGATTTGATCTCCACAAACTTTATTTGAAAAAATATAATCACAACATGTTTCGCTAGCACTGTAGCTTTCTCAAGTGTATGAATACGTCAAATTAGGAATCACGAAACAATAAATAAAGTTAAAATTTTACTTATCGTATACTGATGACGTACGTTTCTCACTTGCTGTACATACCTGCAACAAAGAAAAAACCAGTACATTACGCTTGTCGATGATATCCAACAGTAATAATTATAATATGCTTTATTGCCCAAAGAACATCAGGTCTTATTGACGAAGCCGCAAAATTTCTTCAGTCACCGTACAACTATGAATACAAATATACACATATATACATTCAGAGTACAAATCACATTGCACAAATACAGAGTAAAATATATCTGCACAAATATAGACATACATTAAACAATTTTATCCAAAGTCATACATATATACATATGGATACTGAAGAGAGATATTACACATTAAGGAACAGATCAATTTAAAATATCAAAAATGAAGTATACCATAGTTTGTCTATAAATGAGTACAGCAAGCGCCAAACGTGATGGCGAGCGATCGCGAAGGTATAGACTCTCCCAACTGAATTACTATTGGTTTACAATAAACCCCTTGCCGGACAGTGTGGTACTTATAATTAGTTTCAATTAGGGTAGCAAATGGAACATGACTTCTTTGTAATTTATTTTCATATTTTATTTAGTATTATAGGTAGTAGTACAATTCGTTAAAATGCTATATAATGCTACACTTATCCAAACAGAAACTTTTGTTTGGCGATAACGTTTTTTCAGAAACAACACAAATTATTCGGAAAATGCCAAACGCCAACAGCATTGGAGGAAAAGTAATGATACACCTCTGTATAGAGCATTTGTATGTCTTGCAAGAGCTGTAGTGAGGGTTACATTGAAAATGAGTTTGTGCATATGGAGGCGGGCTCGCCATTACGTTTGGCGCTTGCTATATATAGATATATTTTTAGAGACTGAAATATTTAAACATTCTCCAATTTTATTACATGTCGACTAAGAAAGATATCAAACTACACTTTTTCCAGTTCAAAAATTGTATTATACCTACCAACCTCCAATTCATTTTAAGCTTGAAAATGTATTTAAATCATACTTTGATAAATTGAACAAACAATTGAATAGAAGGGTTGAAAATTGGTCATTTTATGAATAAAAAGTGAGTCTTTGGCCCTTTCTGGTTTCAGAAAATAAGTAGGGATTGTTTCCTTAGTTCGGGCTTCTATTGTCTGATATGATATAAAATGATTTGAAATCCCTGAAAAAACTAATCAAATTAAAGTTCTACGTGGATAGCTGAAAATAAAAATTATATTAAGTAAAAAAAAACCTTGAAATAAAATTACAGTAAAATAAAAAATTGAAAAGAAATAAAAATCAAAAGATTTCAACCCAAGTTACTTTACGAAGATTTGATGGCTAGTATCCCACAATCCGAACTAATGAAATTCACCATGAAACATTGTTAACCACCTTCAAACAAGTAGGGATCGTTCAGACCATTTTCATTATAACACAGGCAGTTTAGAATTTGACAATTCCATATGAATTGTCAATGTATATTATTGAAGTTTCAGTTACTGTACGAGATGCATATAATATCCCTGGTATTGATCATTTAAACCCCATCTTCATGTAAAATATTTTGTAAAAATCTCTCGACCTACGACACGTTTGATAAAGAAATAATAAAGAGATCAATTGAATTTCAGCCTCCCATTCATAGAGGTGCTGAGTATTTTCAGTTGCAGACCCAGGACGGAGATATAAATTTGCCTAGAGACCTATGCAACTGTATTTTAAGCGGAAATCTTTGCTATTGAATTGTGTGCAGAGAGATTGTTAGAATCCAACCTCACATACAAGACAATAAACATTTTCTTGGGCAGTCAAGCGGCGTTGGTAGCTATTGACTTCTACGGAGCAACGTCTAAATTGGTAGCAAATTGCCAAAAACAACTCTCTTCGATAGGACGACTCAACATATTGTCTCTGGTCTGGATTCCTAGACATACTGGCCTGGAAGACAATGAGGCTGCTGACTCCATTGCAAAGGAGGGTGCTGCAAGTAGCATCATCCGAACAGAACCGGGCATTGGCATCACTTCAGGTTTTGCCAGACAAACATTGAACACCTGGACGACAAGAAGATTTAAAGACTTCTGGCAAAATCTTCCAGGATTGGCTCACTCCAAGGCGTTCATTCACCCTTAGAAGCTGTAAACCAAACAGTTGTTGGACTACAGTACTGTAGGGATGAACTGCGATGTCTAACAGGCCTTCTCACAGGTCACTGTCATCTGAATCATCATATGCAGGACTCGGACTGTCGGAAGACAGTGTGTGTCGCCTCCGTTTGGAAAATGATGAAACAGCAGAGCATATACTTTGTGCGTGCCCTGCTGCGGTCCGAATCAGGTTTTCAGAGTTTGGTAGAACCGCACTCTTACCATCTGACCTGAATGATCACTCACCATATAAACTAATCGGCTTCGTTAAGAAGCTGGGTTCATTTGGTCGAGTTTGACTAGGTGTGAGCCACAATAAACCCTTGCGGGTTGCGGTGAAGGGTTTAGTAAACCTACTCACTTTTGACCTAACCTAACCCTAATACTTAAAAGTGGCCAGCTACACTATGTCAAGTTGGCACTGCAATTTTCAATTTTGTTCACATTTGGGAATAAACTGATATTGAGTGAAACATTTTTTCGTATTATAGTCCATAAATAAAAGATTTGAACAAAATACAAGCGACAGATTTCGATTCTTACACCATCTATCAACTATCTATCTAATGTGTAAAAAGTTGAGTCAATCTCATTTTTCTTATTCGAGAGTTTTTTACAGAACAAAAGCAAGTCAGTTAAAACATCAGTTTTTTATGCATCTTGGGTAGTGTATCAGAATTTACGATCCTTACCTATAAATACCTATTTGAATATAAAATCACTGTAAACTCGTAAAAAGTATATGACCAATCACAAATATGGTTTATTTATGTGGTGAAATGGTAGCCGGTTGGGTTGGCATGAGTAGTTTGTTCTACTCATCCAATCGACTGCTATGTGATACGGTGATTCAAACCTTCTGGCCGGACGATCGATTTTCACTGCTTATCGTTCCGCCCTTACTAAAATCGCACGTTAGAAGGTAAGACCCCGTTAATCCATAGCTCGCAGAAATTTAATACTTTTGATGGTTGCCTTTGTAGGGGGCCACAACTGGTTGAAACATATATAGTTTTTCTTCACATCAGAGTAGGGTTAGAGAGACTATTGGCTTCATCTGTCTGTGTCAAAATGCGTCCCCAGAAATGAAATCGCCAAGTCTTTCCAATTTTTGTTTTCATGAAGCAAGGCGGAGATACTGTTGGTAGGAAATTTTCAAAAATTCAACTATACTGCTCTCCTAACCTAAAGAGCACTTTCTCAGTGGTTCAGGAACTTTAATTTCAGATTAAATACCAATAAAAGTACTTCATTTTTCAACTAATTGTACACGCAGGAACTTTTCAAGTCACGTTTCAATGAAATCGTTTATTTCTATGTTTTTACAACAAAAATACTTTTTGGCAATTACTGCGTTTTACTTCAGTAAGTCACCTGAAATAACCGAGTTAATAAGACAGTAACTATCAATTTTTATAATTTTTTTATTATTCGTATGTTTGACAAATTGTAAAATATCAGCTGAGCGCTCTCTTATAAATTTCATCTCTTAAATTAGCAGCCGCATTATTTGCGGATAGTTTTCCCAAAACTGTTAGCATTAGTTATATTATAATTTCCAGGATCATCGGTTTGTTCCTTTATTTCTCGAAGCATAGGAATCGTCGACACTTTTCTAATGCCTACTTTGAGCAATTTCATCTTCAATAAAGGTAATTCACATGTTATATATTCCAAAATTAGCAGTTTTCACACAAGAAACAGAATCGTCAAAATCATATGCCTTCATACACTGTAGAGACTGTTCTACCTGAAGCTGGAATATTTCTGATAACATGAACCTATGCCCCAATTAAAAATATTTGAATTTAATTTTTTGAGTTGAAATTTCATTTGAGTTGATTATATATACCAAATATGATAACAACGCCGAGCCTTTCTCTGGTTAGCACAGTTGTCTAGCCATATTATATTTTTTTTACCAGCCATGAAAAGAACTTATCAAGACTTAATTTTTTCTTCCCAACATACATTCAAGATTCAAGCCAAAGGCTTGCAAATGGATTGATTTTTTTTGCGTTTTCAACTGGAGCAAAATATTCATTATAAACTACCATATCAATACTAGGTAGCATGATAACTTTTTATAAATTTGCTGAAGAACTAACTGTACTTGATGGGTGCACTATTCGCTTTTGTGAAGTATTCATATGTTCTTTTGCGAGCTCTTTCTTGACTCCCCCCTCTTTTGATTACACCATGTAGTGAAACGCAGGAAGATATAAACACTATTTTTTACTGCCTGTTCATGGACCAACATTGCTCATTTATTAAAACCCGGTGGCTGTTATTAAATTATTTGCATTTAAGACGACACCTGTTGCAAGCAGGTTTGAATTTGTGATTGTCCGTTTTCTTTTTCATTTGGTCTTTCCTTTCACCAAATTTCTTCCTTTTCTTGACTTTTTCTTTTTTAGTACATTCTGAAATTGTAGCATGTGTGTGGGGATGATTTATCTCTACGAAAATGCCGTATTCAGAAACCAAATTTAAATTTATCTTGTTTTCGGTCTTAGATGCATCTGATCCTGATGATTGGAAACAATTTTCTGATTGACTCGGCCGTTACTTGATGAAGATCCACAGTAATTTCACAAACTTTACCTAACGATTTGATCTTAGCTACGAATAATAGCAGTCACTATACGCCCTGGTATGAGTTATTACAAGAAAAGATAACTTCTCTTGCATGTCAGTATTAAATGGCGCCAAGTCTGTGTGTTGCTCATGCATTGCTCATGCATTGTTTACTTCATTTTCGCCTACTACTACCATTTTTGGACCATTCTCCAACATTTAGAAGTCATTTCATGTGTCAATTTGAGTATATTTGAAAATTAAACACTAAATAGTGGTAATACTAGAAATGACATTATTATTATTATTTGATGGTTGTTACCTAGCTAATAACTAATTGGGAAAACATCTATCGTGACACAACCAATGTCAAAGACAATTCATATCAAATTAACTTCTTCATACTATACCTAAAAGCAGCATATCCAAGATTTGTGGAAGATGCCGCTTTCATGAATTGTAAACTATTCTTACTGCCTTTTAGCAAAGGAGGAAAAAAAACCATGTGGACATACTGTAGATGAGTTTGCATTTTTCCCCATGAGACAGTGATTGTACCGCTGTCTAAGTTTGTACAATAAAGGCTTGTCCTACAAGTAACCCACCAGTAACGCTAAAATCTGGAGATACTGCTCCTTAAGTTAGGATGACAGAATATGCTAAAAAGTGTTTCATGAATACTATTCCAAAAAGTAGACTTCAACAGTTGCCTGTGATAATTGATAAAACATTCAACGGTGTTTATTCTATAATAATATCAACAGTGGAGATAATGTGGCATCTTTCTACCTTCTATAAAGAGAAAAAAGGTGTTAGACCTGTTGTAATCATAATTACCACAAATATAAAATAAGAAGTGTCTGCTTTTAAATGCAGATAAAATTGATTTTTAAATTTGCAATAAATTTTTTTTGAATCGGTATTGAAGGAAAGATGACTGAATACCTTCTAAAATTTGTTTTTGATTTGTATTATGTAGCTCGTAGAAATATTGAGTAAGTTAAACGAGTATTATCATGGCAGATTATGTTCTCTCTCTTTTTCAGTTAATCAGCTGTCGCCCCCCCCCCCCCCCCCCCCCCNATTAACGACAACTCTCAAAAGTCCATACTTGTGTGAGCTAAAGACTAAGAGAGGTCTTACCTTTTAACGTGTGATTCCTATTTCTTTTCCATACAAAAAAAAATTTGGAGACTGCTGGAATTCTAAAATCTTGTTTTGCCAGTGTGAATTATTGGTGATTAATAAGGTGGAAAAAGCAACTTTTTCTCACTTCTTAATGCATATTGTACATTATAACTTTTAATCCAATAATCGTAGGATATGAAGAATGAAATATTCTTTAACCCAGATCTAATAGTCACAGAAAACAAGAGTGAAATTTTTGTTTTCAAATCAGAAGACACTTGTTGATGTTTGAAAATTTATTTTATTAGCATTTTTAGTTTTGAGCTCAATTTATGAAACTAGACTGTTACTTTTAGCTTATTTTTCAAACGTGGCTGTGATTAGAAACCATTAGATGTCCAAATCTAATATTCAACTCTCAAAATGTCTCCATGAATATGACAGAATAATTTATAACTTTCTAACAACTTGAAAATGTCATAAATGTGTGAAGAGGCAGTACTGAGTCTATTTTGAAAAGTTACTTTTTTGAGGGAACTTTGACAACTTTTCAATGTATGCTTATCTCACATCCAGCAGTGACCCTCTCCTGAATTTATCAACTACTTAAATCCATTCAGAAACGTCCACTTAAAAAAGATGACATTCAACATAAACAGAAATAACCCGCAAAGGTACATATTTCTTATAGAAACTTGATTTCTTTGATATTATGTTAAGTTAAAACAAATATAAAGTTTATATTAAGTGCGATGATTTCTATCTAAAGTTGAAATGGAAAGGTGTTCTTCAAAATATTCCTTTTAAGTGATTTGTTTGAATGTCTTTGAATCACATGAAAGTAATCTTTATTTGAACACATATATTGAAATCACCAGATTTTCAATTACCGAATACTTGGATTCATTTCAAATGACAATTTTATATTAATTTACTTTTAGACATGTTTTGAACAATTGTATAGATAGGTTGCCATTAACATATTGCAGTAGAGTAGTTTTGAGTATCCAGTCCAAAAATACAGGTTATGCTGATGATTGAATCTTGTAACTCTAAAATCTGTTGAATGTGCCTTAGAAATATTAATTATCCTTTAATGTAAATATAGTTATACTTTATTTTTATACTGACTTATTTTTATATGATTATGTACTTCATTGATAATTATGAGCCCTCTTCCTCATTACTGTTGATGTTAACTATGAAATGTATATATTATATTGTTGATTTTCTAAAATGTTTAATACTCTTGTAGAATATTAATGAGAGAAAGAACAAAGAAGTACTTATCAGACAGAAAGACAATGAAATATTTCAAATAGAATGATTCGAATTTTATATTTCCTTATTTTCATCAAATGAGAATATATTGTTATATTTACATATTTTAAAAATTCGTTAAGCTAGTACTGATACTAAAGTGTCACTTATTAGGTAGCTGTACAAATTTTATAACCCTTTAGAATAAAATATTTTTTCCAAAATTTGCTTTCACTCCCATTCAGAAACCTTGAAAAATGTATTACTATTCAAAATATTTTTGAATTCACCTAGTATGTCAATGACTATAGTTTGATAGAAAAACTGTCAACACAAGACTTCAAAAGGTTATAACTCCACTTGAAATCCTTTGTACACTTTTGTTTCCAGCTATGACCTTAGCCGCGTTTCCCAAACTTTTTTGCCTTGGGACCCATCTTCATTGTGGAATTTCGCAACATACATATTGGATAATATTCAGTATAATTATTATTACTAATAATATTTTCATTATAATTATCTCTAAAAAAATAGAATGAAATAATTGAAGATAAAATACAGTACTAAAAAAGAATTTTAATTCGGAATCTTACTAAACAAATACAAAAAAATGAAAAAAATAGACTTATGTAATCAATGTGACTTGTGGAGCTGATGTTTACAATTTACAAGAGATTCTATATCTGGGTTGAAAGTTTCAAACGCAGGTCACTTTCCGCACAAAGCCTATTTCTATATTTATTTTTTAAATATACCAAAGTGGAGAATACCCTCTCACATAAATATATGGTTGAAAACCCCATCAGCTCTTTTGAGACTATGTTAGAAAGAACTGGAAACTCTCCCCTAGCCTTCATCCAAAATGGAAAAAACAATTCAAAAGTATCAAGTGTTTTTAATCTGATTTCGCCACCCACCAGTGGGTTGTGACCCATAGTTTGGGAACCACTGACTTCGAAGGTCATTTATAGTCTATCCATTCCCAATTGGAACGGCAATAAAAACAAGAGCACTACGAGGGGTGTTCATAATCACTGCCCCGTAAATGGGAAATGTATATACTACCAGTGCTTTTATGTTCAAAGCGTCCCTGGTACAGTCATAAACATTTCTTGCCTGTGGCCCCTGCTCGCCCAGATAGTTAGTAGACGTGCTATCAAATGTAGTTGAGGAATAAAGGCTTGGCTAGCTGGACCGTTTCACAATATTTCTTTATCAGTGCCGTGTGTTCGTGGGGTTAGGTGAGGTAGTGAGTGGTTTTGGTGGCTTTTTGAAAACTTTTTCTAGAGATCATTTACCCTAACACCAATCTGATATTTTTGCTCTCGACGCGTGTTTCGCTAACAAGGTTAGCATCTTCAGGAGAAGCAAATTGATACTGAATCTAAAGACAAGGGTTAGCTATTTATATACCTAAAGTTTTTTTGTCCGATGTGGGCTTTGTTAAATGATGATTATCCTAATTGATTTTTCGGTAATTAACTAGTGGAACCACTACCTGCAAATTAATTTGTCATAATGGAATCGACACGCATAGTTCAACTCCGACAAGAATATATG